>VZQC01010984.1:3452004-3507861 GCA_009823505.1 Rhizomys pruinosus | reverse complement strand
AAAAAAAAAAAAAAAAAAAAAGAAAGAAACAATCAAGGAAGTGAAGAGAAACCCCACAGAGTAGGAGGAAAACTTCACTGCAGAAACATCTGACAAAGCATTGATTTCCAGAATATATAAACTACTCAAAAAACAAAGAAGAAAGAAAACAAATGACCCACTCAATAGATGGAGCAAAGAGCTGAACAGAGACTTCACAAGGGAGGAATTAGAGATGGCTGAGAAACACCTTAAGAAGTTTTCACTAATCATTAAGGAAATACAAATCAAAACCACTTTAAGATATCATCTTACTCCAATAAGACTCGCTAGGATCAAGAAAACAAATGATACCAAGTTCTGGAGAGGTTGTGGGGAAAGGGGAACACACATCCACTGCTGGTGGGAATGTAAACTCATGCAGTGACTATGGAAAGCAGTGTGGAGAACCCTTGGAAGACTTGAAATGAACTTGCCACCCGACCCAGCCATACCACACCAGGCATGTACCCTCAAGACTCACCCCACTGCGGACATACATGCATGGCCATGTTTATTTCAGCTCTCTTCACAATAGCAAGGAGCTGGAACCAACCCAAATGCCCCTCAACTGATGAGTGGATAGACAAAATGTGGTACATCTACACAATGGAGTTCTATGCAGCAGTAAAGAAAGACGACATCATGAGCTTTGCAGGAAAATGGCTGGAGCTAGAGGACATCATGCTGAGTGAAGTAACACAGTCCCAGAAAAATGAACGACGAATAGTATCCCTCATCTGTGGATGCTAGTGCCAATTACCTAGTTGTAAGGATCTCTTGTGCAGAGCCCCTTGAGCTTTTGTCCAAAGCAGTTGGGAGTGATGCAAATTGGTAACAACAACAACAGAAAGGACTTCATCAAAGAACTGACTGAATCAGTGAACTTCTGCTCACAACAGTCAATTTCCACATGGAGAATATTGAGAAAGACTGAGAAAGAGATGAAAAGCATTTTTGGCAGAACGAATGAGCTCTGGTGGGGATGGGGAGGGGCACGGGTCTAGATTTGATTAAAAAATAAATAAATAAATAAATAAGAAAATGTGGGGCTGGAGAGGAGGCTTGGGGTTTAAGAGCACTGACTGTTCTGACAGAAGACCCAGGTTCAAATCCCAGCACCCACATGGTGGCTAACCACCATCCATAATTCCAGTTCCATGGGATCCAACACCTCTTGTTGGATCCCTCTTCTATCCTTCTGGACTCTATGATACAAGTGCACTTACACACATGCAGACAATGCACACATACACATAAAATAAAAATAAATAACAGTATTTTAAAAAAAGAAAGGGCTGGAGAGATTGCCTAGCGGTTAAGGGCGCCAACTGCTCTTACAGAGGACCCGGGTTCGATCCCCAGCACCCACATGGCGGCCGAGAGCCGTCTGAAACTCCAATTCCAGGAGAACTCCAGTTCCAGGGGAATCTGAGACCCTCTTCTGACCTCCGCGGCATTGCACGACACGGGTGCACAGACCTGCATGCAGACAGTACATTCATACACATACAGAAATAAATAAAAAAAANTCCAGTTCCAGGGAATTGAGACCCTCTTCTGACCTCGCGGAATTGCACACGGGTGCAACAGACCTGCATGCAACAGTACATTCATTACCATTACAGAAATAAAATAATAAAACAAAAATTAATTAAAAAAAAAAAATAATAAAATAAAAAAAGAAAAAGGAGATCAGGACAAGGAGGAAATTAGATGGAGCACGTGCAAGCAGCTGCTGGTCAGTTCAATCCTGCTGTGAGTAAGCATGTTTCAGTATTTAAGTAGCAGTAAAGTATTCAGTACCTTGGTAATGTAGTTTTGTCCCTACCCCTCCACTTTTTGGCCCCCTGCATACACATACTTTTTGGATGTTGATGAGTTCATTCATGTATGCCTTGAACTCATTCAACAAACACCCTTAAGCATGTATGAAATACAAGCACCAAGGACATAGACTTCTCCATGAAATGGAAAACAGACATATAAGCAAAAACAGTAAGATGTAATATGGTGGTGGCTAAGTAGTTTGCTCAGTTGTCTTTGACTGGTGGGGTGAAGGAACAATACATTTATTGTTCGGAAGCATATGAATCATCCACATGCAAATCCTACCTGTGGTCATAGACTAAAATGTTTTGTATATTTATAAATATTATAAATATAAAAAATAAAAAAAAAAAAATTCTCAAAGAAATTTTTTTTTTTTTTTTTTTTTTTTTTTTTGGTCTTTTCAAGACAGGATCTCCCTGCCGTAGCCCCAGCTGTCCTAGAACTTTTTATGTAGACCAGGCTGGCCTTGAACTCACAGAGATCTGCCTGCCTCTGCCTTCTAAGTGTTGGGTTAAAGCACCACACCCAGCTTTCAAAGTAATTCTTTATTTTTAATTATTAGCTACTTTAAAAATCATTTTCCTACCACAGTTAAAGATACTCAGTTATTCATTTCAGGCTCGGTATGTGGCTATGGTGACTTGAAGGAGAAATTGGCAGGACTGTATTTCTTCTTTTTCCATTTTGAATTTATGGATAGTGGTTAGGAAATGTGTGGTATCCTCCAGGATGCCACTCTCCCCTGAGAGGCACCGTCCATCTCTTATTCAGCCCTACACTCTACAGGTAAACTCAGTCCTTTTGTGTTTCCAGCTGTAGTAACATCTGTGTGTGAAAGAACAGGAAGCTCTGGCTCAACCTCTTCTGGGCTTCTAGTGCTTTCCCCATCAGCATACCACTCACCCTCTTTTGGAAGCCTGTCTCTCAGCCTTCTGGCCTCCACAATGCCCACTAACATCTAAGGAATTCACTTCCACTGTTAACGTCAAACCTAGAGCCAAGAGCTGTGTTGATTATTTTCCTACATTTTGATGTTCCATCTTGTCCTTTGCAATTACCTGAGCCCTGTTCAGATACATGTGGAGCAAATGAAGAAATCAATGGACAATCCAAATGATCAACTGAGAAGAGAGAGGCCGGTCTGCTTCCTCACAAGCATCCTTGATTGATAGACTTCCCCTCACAGGGTATCACTTTAAAGAGACACCATTTAGAAATGATGACAGGGCACAAGTTGAGATCCGATGTAGAAGTTGAGGCTGCGACAATGCAGACAGTGATCAAGAAGGAAGCATAGACCAAGGACTCTGCCCAGGTTTCTAACAGCAAAGATTCATGATTAGTACCATCCCGGTCTAAGAAATGAAAGAGAACACATGAATCAATAAGGTAGGAAAGAGGCACATTTACTTTGGGGTGTAGGAGAGTGAACATCCAGACAGAAATAGACTACATGGAATGCTAATTAGAGCCGAAAAACAAGTAAGGACTGCAATAGGAATCGGATGTATTCCAAATGTGAAAAGAATAGAGGGCTTGACTGAAAATGCAAAACCCATAGAGTATGTGGAATGCTCATTTCTGAAGGCTTTTCTCAAGATGGCTATGGACACAATGAAACATGAGAAGAGGGAGATAAGATCCAATTCTAAAACAAGGTATTGGAAACAAGTGGAGATGAGGAAGCAGAAGGGATTTTAAAACATATTTTCTATTTAGCAGTCTAAAAATAGGAGAAAATGTGTGTAAAACCTAACAGAAATAAAAGAAGAAGCTGCTTACTCTAAAACAGCTTCTATTAAGACTTTTGGGGACATACAAAGCCCAAGGCAGATAAAAACCTAGCATGGAGTGGGGAAGGAAGACAAAAGCCCCACCCAGAGAAGAGCACTGGGGGCTGACTTGTGCTAGGAGATGGACAGGCAGTTTTCTTTAAGGTTGTGATACTGGGTAGGTTGATCAGGCATGGAGGGGGGGTAGACCAGTACTCAAGAGCATTTGAGGAAATAAATTAGGCTTCATGGACCTTAAAAAGGTATTAGAGCCACCAGGCATGTTGGTGCAAGCCTTTAATCCCAGCATTCTAGTAGTAGAAGCAAAGGGATCTCTCTGAGATATTGGCCAACCTGTGTAGCTGGTGAGTTTGAGACCAGTCAGAACTACAGAGTAATACTCTGTATATGTACATAAGTATGTATGTATGTATGTATGTATGTATGTATGTATCTATCTATCTATCTATCTATCTATCATCTATCTATCTATCATATATATGTACAAATATATCTCAGGGAAAGCATGGTGGTGCAAGACTTTAATCCCAGAACTCAGGAAGCAAAGGCAAATGAATCTCTGTGAGATCAAGGACATCCTAGTCTACATACCCAAGACCCATGCAAACTCTAGCAGAGAAAAAACCAGCATGAAACTGGAGAGATGGGCAATGGAACGTAATCTTAGCTGAACAAGTATGGACAGCTGATTGCTGCTGGGTGAGGAAGAGCTGGGACTCTGGATAGGCTGACCAGAGCTCAGTGGGTGAACTTGCACTGAAGAATGGCCAAGGACACTAATTTGGCACAAGAGGCCTTAATATAAATGACAGAATTGCAGTGGGGGGCTGTGGGAGGGTGCCAGTGGAGAAGGGGGCACAAAGGTGGTTAAGACTGATTAAATTTTATGTATAAAATACACAAAAATTCATTAAAAATTAAAAATATATAAAAGATCAAAAAGTTTCTTAAGAACGGGCAGCATTCCTGAGGGTGGAAGTGGGCAAGTGAGCAAGCAGCACGATCCAGAAGGACTCTGTCTTCTCAGCGAACTAGCCCAGCACGCTCTATTGGTGTGTGACATCCAGGTGGGAAGGGCTTTCAGTCTTTGTCACCTGGCACATTTCAGTGACCTCGGGATGTCTAAGGGTCCAAGGGTGACCCACCAGGGGGCTGGGCAAGCCCAGGTGTAGGGTCAGCATGGAGCTGTCATAGACTGTAGGGACTGGGCTGTAGAGTGGTCCCTCAGGGGCAGGGAGCAGCCCCAGGCTGATAGGGGAGAGTGGGGCTTTGGGTGGGCAGCAGTGAAGCCTGTCTGCTGACTCCTGACCGCTAGAGGCTGTATTTATTATTTATTTATTTATTTATTTATTTATTTATTTATTTATTTTATTTACTGCTATTTTTGAGATAGGGTCTCCCTGTAGCTCCAGCTGGCCTGGAACTAACAGAGATCTGTCTGCCTCTGCCTCCCAAGTGCTGGGATTAAAGGCCTGTGCCACCACGCCTGGCCTTCTTAATTATTTTTATGGGTATGAGTGTTTGCATGTATGTAAGTGTACCTGTGTATGCAATGCCTGGGGAGGTCAGAAGAGGGCGTTGGTGGCCTTAGAACTGGAATTTGCAACTTGTAAATTGCTATGTGGGTGCTGGGAACTGAACCTGGGTACTCTGCTATTTATTTATTTATTTATTTATTTATTTATTTATTTACTTGAATGTTCTGTCTGCATGTAGGTTTGTGCACNTAATGAATTTCTTTAAATTTTCAAAGTTAAGTTATATTAAGGTATTGTTATACTGCTTACCCGTTTTGTTAGGGGAAGTGAAAGGCATTTATTTTCATTGCAGATTTTTGAGAACTCAGAATAAACAGAAGAGAAGATATACTAGGATACAAATGCCATGTTATACTTTTGACCTAGAAGGATTAGACCTGTAGCCTGGAAAAAGCTGCTTATTTTCTCTAAGTCTTAGAGCATGCTTGTGAATAAGCAGTGTGTGCTTCCTGCTCCAAAGTATTAAAGTCTACTTGAATTACAACACGTGATACATTTTGATTAAACTTCTCAACTTCCACATTTCTGAAAATACAGATATATGGGGCTGGAGAGATGGGCTCACTCAGTTAAGAAGCACTGGCTGCTTCTTGCAGAGGACCGCTGGGGGTTCAGTTCCCAGCACCCACACAGGGTTAACAACCATCAAGAAATCAGTTCCAGAGTATCTGACAACCACTCTTCTGTCCTCCACGAGCATTGAACACATAGGTCCACTTTACATACATGCAGGCAAACACTCACAGACATGAAATATAAATAAGTAACACAGATTATCATCATGGGATAACAATAGTTTGTAGAACCCTCTAAAATGTATTTTATCCCCCATCATAGACTCTTTGAAATTTTTATTTTAGCAGACAACGTAGCGATTATGAGAGACAGCAAAAGACTTGAGAAATAGGAAAAGGTAGTTAAAACATGATCAATCCATTAGAAACTGAAGCTGTTTATGAATGCTGTATGCCATTCACATCCATGAGTTTTCCAATCACAACAGTTGTTCTTTCCTGCATGCCAGGTGCTACATAGGTACCTGAAGGCTATCAGCTGACATCATTTTTAAGTCCATGCTCTGGAGACATGGTGTTACTATTCAAATAAAGAAACTGATCTGAAGAAGAAAATCAATTCCCCAGTAGCAGAGCCTGGGATTTAACCCAAGTCCAGATCTTACCTGCATCCAGGTCCAGGACCTCTTACATTATCAAGCCCTGCTTACCCCAGCACCATCCTCTGAGCACTGGCTAGTACCTCACATCCACTCATCCCTTGGCTACATGAGCCATGAGGGTGCCCACATAAGAGAAGGCTTTAGGAGGCCTTGGAAGACCAACAAGGGAATGAAAAGCAGGCAGGAAATCAAGTGTGGAGGTTTAAATAGAAGCGATGCCTTTACATTCATGTGCTTCATCAATTGTTTTCATTAATGCTTCAGAGTTTTCAGTATACAGGTTTTTCACCTTTGGGTTAAATTAATTCTTAATGCCCATAAAAGAGACTTTGTTCTTAAGCCGGGCGTGGTGGTTGCATGCCTTTAATCCCTAGCACTGTGGAGGCAGAGGCAGGCGATCTCTGAGTTGCAGGCCAGCCTGGTCTACAGAGTAACTCCCAGGCCAGCAGCGGACTAACAGGGAGACCCTGCCTCAATAAAGACCAAAAAAAAAAAAAAAAAAAAAAAAAAAAAGACTGTGGTTCTCAATTCTTTTGTGAATAATTCACCAGCTAGAGTACAAAACACCCGACCCTGATTATTGCAAATATTGGATTCTTTTTTTTGTCCTGAAGCATATCTAAATTTGTTCTAAAAGATTTTAGGTGGACTCATTAAGGATTTAGTATACAAAATGATTTTATCTTTATTCAAGACAACTTTGCTTCTTCCTTTTCATTTGGGATTCTCTCTCTCTCTCTCTCTCTCGTCTCTCTCTGCTCTCTCTCTCTCTCCTCATGCAATGTACCTAAATGGCTCACATGGAATCCATTAACAGATGACCTCAAAGCAAAAGAAACAAAAAATGGTGTTTAGTAAAAGTTAGACAATGAGAGAAATAGAGGCCTGGTTGTCAGAGGACACCTAGGTCCAGTTCTATGAAGCCAAGACATTCTTGGAGATATAAGACAAAAATGGGGAATGCAATTAAAATGGATGCATTATTTAGTTGAAAATTTGCTAAGACTAGAGCTTAGGTCTTTTTACCACACACAAGTACAAATTAGTTTGAAAGCCCGGGCAATGGTGGTGCACGCTTTTAATCTAGCACATGGGAGGCAGAAGAGCTCTGTGAGTTCAAGGCCACCTGGTCTACAGAGTGAATTCCAAGCCAGCTTGGGGGCTACAGGGAGACCCTGTATCAAAAAAAAAAATTATTATGTATTAAGTTTGTGAGGTGGTAACAGCATTAGATAGAGGCAGGGCAGATCGCATTGTCCATATACATCAAAACACCAGCCAAGTTTTCCTAACCTATAAATTTTTTCTAATAGAATTTTTATTTCTTGATGTGTACCTCAAGAAAGTTGGAACAAAAAGGACTGGCAAGATAGCTCAGCAATTAAAGTTCCTCCACAAATCTGACAACCTGAGTTCAATCCCCAAAACCACACCATGAAATGTGAAGAATGACTGATTCCCCCCAAGTTGTTTCTCTGACCTACAACACACACACACACACCACAACACACGCACACACACTGTAGTATGCAGGTACATACACACATCATCAATAAAATTATAAAAGTAGTAAGTATAAATAAATAAATAAATAAATAGATGTTAGAGGGGATAAAATGGGAGGAGGGCAGAGGCAGGTTTTAACCACAGCATTATGATTTAAATAGCATCAGAATTGGTTTGGGACCTGAAGGAAGGATAAGTTAGTGAGAGGCTCATTTAGCAAGGTTCTTAGATTCTGTTTCTAGTAAACTGGGCAACTGGGAAGGATTTATGTTAGAAACCCATTATCTGAGCACAGTAACAATGAACTAAGCCTACAAAACAAATCTGATGCTTTAAACCCATGGAACACAAGTAAACCTGAGGAAATGTGGTCAGGATCATTAGAATGTGTCACTGTCAATATCCTGTTGTAATAATGTACTATAATTCCATAAGATCTTACCACTGGGAGAAACTGAGAAAGGGGTAAATAGTATTTCCTCACACTATTTCTCATAGCTGCATACAAATCTTCTTTACAAAATAAAATGCCTAGTTTAATAAAATTGTTTCCATATCAAAGTTTAAGATGCTCATACTTAGAACTATGATGAACATTTGTAGAATAAAATTTTAGTGTTAAATTAGTTTATGTTGTTAATTTAAGCTTGCCACAGGCTAATTTTTCCCCTCTAGAGTCCATACGCTGAATCCTAGTACCCAATGTGGTGGTTTGTGGAGGGTGGGGTCTTGGGAAGATGATTGAGTTCTAAGGGTGAAGGTCTGCTGAATAGGATTACTGCCTGCTCAGGTAAAAGAGACCATAGAAGAGGGGATGGAGAGATGGCCCTAGCAGCGTTTAGAGCGGCTGACCGCTCTTAACAGAAGGACAACAGGTTCAAGTTCCCCTAGCACCCACATGGCGGCCGAGAACCGTCCTGAAACTCCCAATTCCAGGAGAACTCCAGTTCCAGGGGAATCAGACACCCTCTTGACGCAACGGCAATGCACGGGACAAAACACCGGGGTTTTGCCACAAACGTTGCATGCAGACAGTAACATTCATACACATACAGAAATAAATAAAATTTAAAAAAATTTAAAAAGAGACCATTAGGGAATCCCCATACCCTTCTGCCATGTGAGGTGAGAGAAACAAGATGACCCTGATCAGAAACCACACATGATGCTGAACTTTCTAGCCTCCAGACATGTTGATAAATGTCCCTTTATGGATTTATGATATATGGTACTGCTGTTATATGCAACCAAACTGACTAAAGACAGGCTTTAAAATTCACTGCTCATTTTTGTGTCTGGACTGTACCAGCAACTCTTCCCCTGAGCATGTTACTTGTAATGCCCCCTTTGCACATGACTCCAGAGTTAATTTCTTAAAAATAAGAACCTTTGGATAAACATTGTAGTTTCAAAAAAGTGCTAAGATGATTATTCCCGATACAGAGAATGAATTAACCAATTTAAAGAAGAGTTTATTTTTCTTTATGAGTATGGGTGTGCCAATGTGATTTTATGTGGCACCACCAAAGAATGTAAGTGCCCTGTGGAGGACAGAAGAGGGCTCGCAGATCCCCTGAAACTGAAGTTAAGGATGGTTTGTGAGCTGCCTGAATATGGGCCCTGGGGCTGTCCTCCTACAAAAATAGTAAGACTTTTAACCACTGTTGCCTCTCCAGACCTGAAACTTACAACTTTAATGCAGCATTCAGAGTTCCTGATTTTCTAGGCACTTGCTCAGTATCTCATAAATTCTCTACCACAAACAAATATATCAACTTCCTGTTATTAATTTTGACAGTAAGTTTGCTTCCCTCTTAGAACCTTTCTACTCAGATACATGGAAGGACCTTGGGTTGGTCCTTCTGTGCTAAATTACCTCAGGGTAGTTTCTTGTTCTGACCCTGGTCCATTCACCTCAAAGGGGGTGCTATGACCAATATTTTCAGAACTTTTACAGAGATAACATGCTTGAAATTCTACCATGATGCCTGGTACAAAACAGGACTTAAGGAAATTTTTACTTTTTACCCTTTATCTTATAACCAGGGTAATTTGTGTCCTTTTCTACTTTTAATGGTCCATCTTTCAATGTTTTATATACCTACCAGTCTCTAATAAAGTTCTCCAAGTTGATTTAGTTTAGTTAATAAATTCTTCTAGTGATTTTTTTATTAGAAAGTGAACTGTCTTTCCTTAACACACTCCATCTTCCTGGAGTAAAATTTTGTACAACCTCCCCCAGCCACACAATGTAACCCCTCAAAGCTAAATGATGCCAGCAGCTCCTTGGATTGCAATCTTGTATCCTTTCAAAGCAGGTTGTGATCCCTGCATGAAGGGTACAGAGCAAACTGACCCAACTAGTAGTCTGATATATCCACACAGCCTGCTTTAGGGCCATTTCAAGAGATAAGAATGAGATGTAGCCTGTATCAATCTCAAGAAGAGTTCAGATATAAATGGTACATAAATGAAGGACCCAGGTTCTCCTAGTAAAGGAAGTCTCATAGTGAAGGAACTATAAATCTAGATAAGTAAAATAACATTTAAATGTCGTCTTGCTAAGCCAGGACTAGAAGACTGAAGATCCTCTCTGTCCTGCTTTCCAAGCCACCAGCTCACATGCCCGCCCTCCTGGGTGAAATGCAAGAGGCAGCTAAGTATTTCCAGGTCTTCCCCAACCTCAGCATCCTGCTTGTCAGGAGAGGGAAGCAAGAGGAGTAATGAGAAGCAAGGAAGAATCAAAGCACTTTCAGAGAGGTTAGGTGAGGGAAAATGCCATTTAAGATGCCCTTTGGCACTGGGGCAGAGAGGCAGACTGTGCTTCTGGAAGGAGCATTTTGCAGAAAATTGTTTTTGCCAACAGTTCAAAGCCTTGTATCCTGCTACCCATTTTGCATCCCGCTGGCTCCCTGGCCCTGCATGCTTGGCTTCTCTCTGAACTTCCACCTGTGGTAGGTAGAGAACTGAATCAGCCCTGAATGTTTCTGCCTCAAATTTTGGTCCTTTGATTTTTTTTCCTGTACTATCTTGGAAGGATCCAGTTTAAAGGTTTTGAAGTAAAAATAGAAAGAATAAGGCTAAAACTAGATATGTGATAAAGATGGGCTCCGTATAGGCAGAATAAAAAGGGAAGTCAGAAGTGAGACTGGGAATGTGTGTCTGCCCTTCAAGAGCTGCGGAGCTGTCTGATCGCAGCAGAGGGCACAGACATCGCTGGTTCAGAGAGCACTGGCTTTATTCCCAAGAACTAGAATGTGACTGGGATGGAAAAATGGCTCTGAAGCTGCTGAAAGCCCTATGAAAGCATTGCCTAAACTTATCAAGCAGGAAATGGATGATTTCCCCACTTCCTGTAATACCTGAGAAGAAACCATGTCAGCTGCTTCTCTCCTCACTGGGATCAAATATGTGACAGGAGCTCCTGAAGGAATGACAGGTCCATTCTGGCTGGGTCCAGGGTGTCAAGCGATGGAGCTTGTTGCACCACAGTAGAAGCAGAGACACAGTGGAGACTACACACATAACGGCCCTTCCTTAGCACGCACTTCCTCCAGCTAAGCCTCTCAGACAGAGCCACCAGTGGAGCCCATGTGTTCACACCCCCAAACTTGTGGGGGGCACTTCACATTGAAGCTCTAACTCTGACTTTAGTGACTGCTCATAAGCTTGGTCACATTGTGTTTGGAAGTCCTATTTGGAAATAATAAGTCATGCTATTTCATTTCTTTATGATTTCCACTGCAGTGTTATGTTTCACATAACAAACTCCTTATCCTTTCAAAAGACTGAATTTTGTCCTCAGGTTTTTCTTCAAAACATCTTGGTGAGAGCTGTGAAGAGAAGATTATTCAAAGGAACAGTGGATGGCAGTGTTGGTTTACAGCTCCAAAGCTGGTAGTAAGCAGAAGTTCGGTTTCTTAAAGGGAAGTAACAGGGATCTAATCTTCTAAAAGAGCCTCATGGATGTGGGTCCAATCTCATGAAAAGCACCTGTCTGGAGGTTCAGAACTTGATATAGGGAACTATGACAGAGGGTGTGAGAATGCCATTTAAGAAATGGGAAGGGAAAAATTATTACATAGAAAAAAATAATGGGCCCTTTTAACTCAAAATTTTGCAGTCATCTTTGTAATAGCTAAGCCATGACTTGTCAGTCCACAGAACTAGCAAATCAGTAACAGAGACTGAGGAATGCACATTGTTCTGGGTCTTTTGTACTCTATGGGGGGATTTAAAATTACACAGAAAATGTGGGGGAGATCTTCCGAGACCAAGCTGAAGCAAGCAGAGGTAGGTAGATAGGAACTGGGTGCTTCAGCAAGGCTGATTGTTTGATTGACTAATCTAGTTAATCCATTATTCCAGTTTGTTGCTTTTGGCTTAATTGGCTTTTTGTGGCTGTGGAGGCAGAGTTATCTTCCCAGCTGGTATAAAGGTAGGGTTGTGCAATGAGTCTTTGGAGATCTGAGATCTCCTGAAGAAAGCTGAAGCACAGGTACCAGGGCGTGGGGCTAAAGAGCCCCCCCCCCCCCAACTGGGAATTACAAAGGCATCTGAAAGGAGGCAAGCAAAGCAAGCCTTCAACACAATGAAGAGGCATTTAGGACTCTAACATTGTAACACAGGCAAGGAGAAAGCTCATATGCCAGGAACACGAGGAAAAGACAACACAGGAAAGGGGCAAGATAAACCTGACCAAGCTCTAACTACCTGTGGAAAATTCCTAGAGTGGGATCCCCTGGGGATAGCCCAAAGGACACAGATATCATAAACACAATTGGGGACATACCTAACTACAAGATTATAAAGAGCAACATCAAGAACTAAAAAAAAGAAAATGAAGAACTCAAAGAAAGGACTTAGAGAGAGAGAATGGACAAACTCCAGAGAAGTAGAAACACTGAAAAGAATCCCAAAGCCGAAAAGATAAGGAAACCAACCAGGAAGCAAAGAGCTACAGGAGAGATTGAGAAGCTCCAAAAAAGAAGTAGAAATATAAGAAATCAGAAGAGGAAATGAAAAAGGAAATCAAACAATCATCCAATTAGAAGGGAAAGGAATGGAAAAAGCCTCAGAAGCAGAATGGAGGAAGCAGAACAAGAATATCGAGACCTTGAAGATAACACAGACAACTAAAAACCCCAATAAGAATATGAAAAAATTTAAAAATACACAAAGTGGACAACCAAAGAACTGTGGGACACTATGAAAGATCAAAACCCGGGGCTGGAGAGATGGCTTAGCTGGTTAAGAGGACAGATGCTTTCCAGAGGACCTCGGTTGATTCCCAGCACACCTGTGGCTAGCTAAAACCACCTGTACTCCATAGAGAACTCCAGTTCCAAGGGGAATCCGCACCCTCTTCTGACCTCCTGCCGCGCAATTGCACGACACGGAGTGCACACAACCTACATGACAGACAGTAAGCTCATAAAACAAAATACAAAAATAAAATATTAAAATTAAAAAAAAAAGAAAAGAATCAAACCCCCACTCAATAGATATGGAGGAAGGAGAAGAAAATCCCAAGAGAATGGTATTGATCAGATCTTCAACATAAATATAGAGGAAAACTCCCCAAACTAAAAAAAACGACAAAAACCAATACAAATACAAGAAGCAACATAGAACTCCAAACAACGAGACAAGATCAGAAAAAGAAATTCTCCATCCCACATCATAGTTAAAATGCTAAACACCCAAAACAAAGACAAATCCTTAAAGCCACAAGAGAAAAACAATTGACCTACAAGGGGAAACTATCAGAATTACAACTGACTTCTAATTGCAAACTATGAAAGCAAGAAAGAACCTGGAGCAAAGCATTCCCAGTGTTTAAAGGACAATAAATGCCAACCCAGATTTCCATACCCATCAAAAATGTCAATTATAGTTGAAGGAGGAGAGAAAAACCTTCCATGACATAAACAAGTTTGAAGATACATGTCCAGAAAACCAACCTTTCAGAGAATACTTGAAGCAATTCAAGGACAGAAGGAGCAACCAACCCCAGGCAACTAGAAAGAGAAATAATAAAAGCATAACTGCAGAAGTAGAAAAACCTAAACCCAAACTGCAATGGGATAATAAGGCAAAAAGGAAGCAACACAAACAAACCTATCAGTCATAAACCTTAAATATTAAATGGACTATAATTCCCATTCAAAAAGAACATAGACTAGGAGATTGGATAGGAAACAGAATCCATCCATATGCTGTCTACAGAAACACATCTTACCTTCAAAGGCAGAGAGCACCACCTTAAAGAGAAAGGACGGAAAAAAATATTCCAAGAAAATGGTACCAAAAAGAAAAGCATGTATTGCTATTTTAATATCAAAGACAAAATAGACTTCAAAGTAAAAGAATCAGAAGAGCCAAAGAAAGCTGTTCATTTTATCAAAGGAACAATTCAAACAAGAAGATTTAATAATTATGAATATATATCTCCAAACTCTGGTGCACCAAAACTTTTATAGACAATTCTCCCAGAACTACAAGTCACCCACTAACCCCAGTACACTCCATAGTGGTGGACTTCAATACCCCACTTGGACAGGTCAACCAGACAAAAAAAATAAACAAAAAAAAAAAAAAAAAAAAAAAGAAAAACATCTGAACTGAATGATATGATACACCAAATGGACCTCCATAGACCTCTACCGAATATACCACCCTAATACCTAGAGAATATACTTTCTGTTCAGCACCCCACAGAACATTCTTCAAAATCGGTGCCTTTTTTCTTCGCTCGGTTTTATGCTTTGGTTTATCCACAATACTGGGACCAGAAGAAACAACTCCACAAATTTACAAAAACTGAAATACTTTCATGGCATTCTATCAGACCACAGTGCAAAAAAAGCTCAACAACACCCAGGATAAGCCCTACTCCTACAAGAACAACATGGAGACTATAAAACACACTCTTGAATAATGAAAATAATGAATGGGTCAAGGAAGAAGAAAAGAAAAGAAATAAAAGCATTCCTGGAACTGAATGACAATGACAATCAACAGAACAAAACCTATGGGAATACCTTTAAAAGCAGTCCTAAGTAGGGAAGTTTTTGTTTTTTTTATATGTGTATGAATGTATTGTTTGCATGTACGTTGGTGTACCATTTTGTGCAATGCATGGAGGTCAGAAAAGGGTCTTGAATTCCATCTGGAAATGGAGTTCTTCCTGGAATTGGAGTTACAGATGGTTCTTACCCCCCATGTGGGTGATTGGGGAGGAACCCGGGTCCTCTGCAAGAGCAGGTCAGTGCTTCTTAACCACTAGCTATCTCCAGCCCCAAGAGGGAAGTTTATAGCCCTGGTTGCCTACATTAGAACCAGAAAAAGCACAGGTGAATGATCTAACACTATAGTTAAAAGCACTTGAGAGGCAAACAGCAGATGAACCCTAAATGCAACATGACAGGAAGAAATAACAAAATCCAGAGCAGAAAATCAATGAAAATAGAAACAAAGAAAAACAATACAAAAATCATGATCCAAAAGTTGGTTCTTTGAAAGAATAAAAAGATAGACAGAACTCTAGCTCAGCTAACCAAGAAAGAAGGAACAACTACAAATCAATACAATCCTGTGAATGAAAAGGGAAATATCACAACGACCAAGGAAAAGATCCAGAAAATCATAACAGGAATGCTTCAAAAAGCTATACTCTAACTAAGTTTGAAAACCCTAGAAGAAATGGATGAATATCTGAAATCCTGGGGAAATCGCCAAAGCTGCAACCAAGAAGATGTTGACAGTTTAAAACAGACCCACAATATATGAAGAATTGAAGATGTAATAAGAAACTCCCAACTAAAAAAAACCGCAGGGCCCAGATGGTTTTCAATGGCAGAATTTCTAAATAAAAACATTTCAAAAAGTACCTACAGCCCATTATTATTACTGAAATTTTTTTAGAAGGATACAGAGGGAATTCTCCCAAATTCCCTTCTATGAAGGCCAGCATCACTCTATTACGAAAACAAAGCAGGCAAAGATAGCAACTAAAAAGGAGAAATTAATAAGCCCATCTCTCTCATGAACAACAGATGCCAAAATCTGAACAGGATACCTGCAAATCGCATACATACCCACATCCAGAAGATCATCCCATCATGCCACGTTGGATTCACTCACCAGAGATGCAGGGATGGTTCCAACATTGAATCAATAAACATCATCAAAACACATAAATGGAATGAAAGACAAAACCACATCAACACTCAATTAATGCTGAAAAAGCCTTTTGACAAAATCCAGCATCTTTCATGCTGAAAGTCCTAAAAAGAATTGGATTGGAGGGTCATTCCTCAATGTAATCAAGCCTATACAGGAAACCGACAGCCAATATCATCCTAAATGGGGAAATGACAGAAACAATTACCTTTAAAGTAGGAACTGGCAGGCTGCCTCTGTCGGTCACCAATTCCTCTTCAATATAGTTCATGAAACACTTGCTAGAGCAATAAGGAAGAAAAGAAATTAAAGGAGTACTAATTGGAAAAGAGGAAAATCAGCTTTAAATCCCTATTTGCTGAATGATATGAATTTATTTACTTAAGGGATGCTAAAAAGCTCCACCAGAAAACTCCTAAGAAATGATTAAGACTTCAGTAAATTGGCAGGATAACAAAATTAACCTTAAAAAATCAAATGGTCTTTCTTACAACCCAAAAGAACAAAACAACTGGGAGAAAGAACTTCAAAGGAGACCTTTCCCATCACAATAGCCTCAAAAACAATAAAAATACCTAAGAACGAACCTAACCAAAGACACAAAGATCTAAACAACAAAAATTTTAAAACCTTTAAAGAAGGAAATTGAAAGAAGACATCAAAAAAGATGGAAAACTTCCGCATGCTCCACGGATTGGGAAAATTAAACAATTGTAGAAAATGTCCATTCTACAGAAACTCTTGTTATAGATTTAACACAATCCCACAATCAAAAATCCCCAAAGAGTTTCTTCAAAAGGCTTGGGAAAAAAAAGTCCTTAAATTCATTTGGAAAAACAAAAGACCCTGAATTAGCAAAACAACACTGAGTGAAAAGAACAACACAAGGAGGATCTCTATACCAGACTTCAAAAATATACTACAGGGCTATAGCATAAAAACAGCCTGGTACTGGCACAACAACAGACCCTGTTTGACCAATGGAACAAACCAAAGATCCAAACCTGAATGCACTACAGTTTCAGCCATCTCATATTTGAGAAAGGGGGCCAAGAAGACACAAATGGAGAAAAAAGACAGCATCTTCAGCAAGTGGTGTTGGCAAAATGGATCACCAGCGTTGTAGAAGAATGAAATTAGACCTGTATCTCTTGCCCTATTACAAAAAGAAGTCAACTCCAGATGGATTAAAAGACCTCAATGTGAAAACCCAAATTCTGAGCGATAGAAGAAAAAGTTGGCAGCAGACTACAAGACAATAGGCTAAGGAAAAGACTTTCTAAAATCAGACAGCAGCCCAAGAATTAGGTCAAACATTGAACAAATGGGAGCTTATTAAACTCAAAAGATTCTTTATAGTAAAAGAAACAATCAGGGCTGGAAGAGATGGCCTAGCGGTTGAGTGCTGACCGCTCTTACAGGGGCCTCGGGTTCGATCCCCAGCAACCTCATGGCGGCCGAGAAACCCGTGGCTGAAAACTCCAATTCCAGGAGAACTCAGTTCCCAGGGGAATCCGACATCCCTCTTCTGACGCTCCGCAGCATTGCACGCACAGGTTGCCACAAACTTGCATGCAGACAGTACATTGATACACATACAGAAATAAATAAATGGCCAGGCGTGGTGGCGCATAACCTTTAATCCTAGCACTTGGAGGCAGAGGCAATGTGGATCTCTGTGAGTTTTGAAGGCCAGCTGGTCTACAGAGTGAGTTCCAGGACAGGCCAGAGCTACAGGGAGACTACTGTCTCAAAAAGAACCAAAAAAAAAAAAAAAAAAAAGAAAGAAACAATCAAGGAAGTGAAGAGAAACCCCACAGAGTAGTAGGAATGAACCTTCACTGCAGAAAACATCTGACAAAGCATTGATTTCAGAATATATAAAACTATCAAAAAAACAAAAGAAGAAAAGAAAACAAATGACCCACTCCAATAGATGGATCAAAGAACTGAACAGAGACTTACAAGGGAAGGAATTAGAGATGGCTGAGAAACACCTTAAAGAAGTTTCAAACTAATCCATTTAAGGAAAATACAAATCAAAACCCACTTTAAAGATATCATCTTACTACAATAAGACTCCGCTAGGATCAGAAAAACAAATGATACCGTGCCAGGTTCTGGGGGTTGTGGGGAAGGGGAACACACATCACTGCTGGTGGGAATGTAACACTCTGCAGTGACTATGGAGCAGTGTGGAGAACCCTTGGAAGACTTGAAATGAACTTGCCCCCCGACCCAGCCACACCACTACTAGGCATGTACCCAAGACTCACCCCACCGCAAAGATACATGCATGGCCATGTTTATTTCAGCTTCTTCACAATAGCAAGGAGCTGGAAACCAACCCAAATAGCCCTCAACTGAAGAGTGGTAGAGAAATGTGGTACAATCTACACAATGGAGTTCTATGCAGCAGTAAAGAAAGACGAAAATATGAGCTTTGCAGGTAAATAATTCGGCTGGAGCTAGAGGGACATCATGCTGAGTGAAGTAACAACAGTCCCAGAAATGGAACCGACGAATAAGTATCACCTAATCTGTGGATGCTAGTTCTAATTACCTAGTTGTAAGGATCTCTTGTGCAGAGCCCCTTGAGCTTTCAAAGCAGTTGGGAGTGATGCAAATTGGAACAACAAAAAGAAAGGACTCAAAATCAAAGAAACTGAAACTGAAATCAGTGAACTTCTGCTCACAACAGTCAATTTCCACATGGAGAATATTGAGAAAGGACTGAGAAAGAGATGAAAAAGCATTTTTGGCAGAACGAATGAGCTCTGGTGGGGATGGGGAAGGAGGCACGGGTCTAGATTTGATTAAAAAGAAAATAAATAAATAAAATAAATAAGAAATGTGGGGGCTGGAGAGGAAGGCTTGGGGGTTAAGAGCACTGACTGTTCTGACAGAAGACCCAGGTTCAAAATCCCAGCACCCACATGGTGGCTAACCACCATCCATAATTCCAGTTCCAAATCGGATTACAACACCTCTTGTTGGATCCCTCTTCTATCCTTCTGGACTCTATATACAAGTGCACTTACAACATGCAGACAATGCACACATACACAATAAAATAATAAATAAATAACAGTATTTTAAAAAAGAAAGGGCTGGAGAGATTGGCCTAGTGCGGTTTAAGGGCGCCAAAAACTCTTCTTACAGAGGACCCGGGTTTTCGATCCCCAGCACCCACATGGCGGCCCTAGAGCCGTCTGAAACTTCCAATTCCAAGGAGAACTCCAGTCAGGGGAATCGAGACCGCTACTTTGGCTGACTCTCGGTACCGCTCATGGGCACTCATTTGAGAGAGCGGATTCCCTCGACAACGGGGCTACAGAACCGTGCAATCGCAGACAGTACATTGCAAGGTCTGATTGATTCAGGCACGTACAGAAATAAATAAAAAAAAATTAAAAAAAAAATACATAACAATGTAAAAATAAACCAAAGCAGAAAAGATGGGGAGATCAGTTCTCGTTGTACAGATGAGGGGAAGATGAAGTTTGTAGATGTAACGACACTGAGCTGTCGAGTAGGCAAGAACTGGCCTAAGAGCGTGAAGTGACTTCAGAGCTTAGCTGGGTTAGGCTCATAGGTGTGGCATGGTGGTTCGAGTTATTTATGATCTGCAAGTTATCAGATAACGAGTAATATACTAGAATAGCCGGTTGGTTAATGAGGAGTGTTTGTCCAGCATGAGCCGACTGATTTGCAAGCCGATTGAGCTAGCGCTAGCCCGGAAGTGCTAATGGATTGGCCTCGTGCATGTACACGCACTATCTCTGATATCTCATTGCGGAGATGTCTGACAGTGAGGTAGGACTGTCTGAAGTTCAGAATCAGGGTACATTGGTCCCCTCCGAGTTTGACTGGCACTTGTACGGCTTCGCGCAGAACACGCATGAACACCGACTTAAAGCATAGGTACTGAAATACCATAAGCATCCAAGGATACTTCTCCATGAAATGGAAAACAGACATATAAGCAAAAACAGTAAGATTAATAACTCGGTGTGGCTAAAGTCTAAGGCGGCTGCTGAGCGTCAGTTGTCTTTGGGACTGGTGTGGGTGAAGGGAAGCAAGTACATTTATTGTTCGGAAGTCATAGTGGACAGGTCAGTCTCGAAACATGCAACACTCTCCCTACTCTGTGGTCATAGACTCAAAGATGTTTTGTAGGCAGATTTTGAAAATTCTCAAACGTGTCTTTCAGTTATGAAGTAATTCTCTTTTTTTTTTTTTTTTTTTTGTATTTGTCTAGTTTCAAAAGTATCAGATCGATCCCTGCCGTAGCTCCAGGCGTGCTCCTGAGAACTTTTTATGTGTACGAGGCGCAGGTCCTGGGAGGCCTTTTGGATAATCGGGCAAGAGGACAGAGTCGCATGAAGACCGTTGGGGCTCTGTGTTCTTCTACAACGAAGCGGAAGTGTGTGTCATGCATGGTGTGCATACAAGCACACAGACAGCTTTGTTTGATCGCGGAGCTAGTCCGAGACAGATAAGGTCGCCAGGTTATGTGTGAGTGGGTCTACTATTCAATTTTGTGATTATCTCTATTAGGCACGTTGACGACAGAGCTACTACTGCTCATGACACTATATTGAGCCTTGTTATCCCACGCTGAGCGCCTGACAATCCGCCGGTGGCACGAAAGATATGTCTCGTATGTCCTGAGCGGAGTGATACTCCATAATTACGACATCATTGTTAGTGCTTCCACGTACGAGAACTCGATCTGCTCGGCTGCGGTAGTGGCTTGAATGGTGTTGAAGGAGCTGCGGAGCAACAATTGGCAGGACTGTTATTTCTTCTTTTTTCCATTTTTTTTTTTTTTTTTGCAGTAATGGAGATCGTCAGAGTCCAGCAAATGAAGTGTACCACAGATACTGTCCCTGAGAGGCACCGTCTCCTTATCGCCCTACACTCTACAGGTAAACTCAGTCCTTTTGTGTTTCCAGCTGTAGTAACATCTGTGTGTGAAAGAACAGGAAGCTCTGGCTCAACCTCTTCTGGGCTTCTAGTGCTTTCCCCATCAGCATACCACTCACCCTCTTTTGGAAGCCTGTCTCTCAGCCTTCTGGCCTCCACAATGCCCACTAACATCTAAGGAATTCACTTCCACTGTTAACGTCAAACCTAGAGCCAAGAGCTGTGTTGATTATTTTCCTACATTTTGATGTTCCATCTTGTCCTTTGCAATTACCTGAGCCCTGTTCAGATACATGTGGAGCAAATGAAGAAATCAATGGACAATCCAAATGATCAACTGAGAAGAGAGAGGCCGGTCTGCTTCCTCACAAGCATCCTTGATTGATAGACTTCCCCTCACAGGGTATCACTTTAAAGAGACACCATTTAGAAATGATGACAGGGCACAAGTTGAGATCCGATGTAGAAGTTGAGGCTGCGACAATGCAGACAGTGATCAAGAAGGAAGCATAGACCAAGGACTCTGCCCAGGTTTCTAACAGCAAAGATTCATGATTAGTACCATCCCGGTCTAAGAAATGAAAGAGAACACATGAATCAATAAGGTAGGAAAGAGGCACATTTACTTTGGGGTGTAGGAGAGTGAACATCCAGACAGAAATAGACTACATGGAATGCTAATTAGAGCCGAAAAAAAAGAACACAAAAGAAAAAAAGTAAGGACTTGCAAATAGGAATGGATGTATTCCAAATGTGAAAAAGAAAATAGAGGGCTTGACTGAAAATGCAAAACCATAGCAGGTATGTGGAATGGCTCATTCTGAGAAGCTTTTCCAAGATGGCTATGGACACAAATGATAACATGAGAAGAAGGCGGGAGATATAGATCCACATTCTTAAACAAGGTATTGGAAAACAAGTGGAGCAGATGAGGAAGTCAGAAGGGATTTTTAGAAGGATTTTAACATATTTTCTATTTAGCAGTCTAAAAAATAGTAGATGAAGAAAATGTGTGTAAATACCTAACAGAAATAAAAGATAGAAGCTGCTTACTCTAAACAGCTTCTTTAAGCTATTTGGGGACATACAAGCCCAAGGCAGATAAAAAACCTAGCAGGAGTGGGGAGGAAGACAAAGCCCCACCCCAGAGAAGAGCACTGGGGGCTGACTTGTGCTAGGAGATGGACAGGACAGTTTTCTTTAAGGTTGTGATACTGGGTAGGTTGATCAGGCATGGAGGGGGGGTAGACCAGTACTCAAGAGCATTTGAGGAAATAAATTAGGCTTCATGGACCTTAAAAAGGTATTAGAGCACCAGGCATGTTGGTGCAAAGCCTTTTATCCCAGCATTCTAGTAGTAGAAGCAAAGGGATCTCTCTGAGATATTGGCCAACCTGTGTAGCTGTGAGTTTGAGACCAGTCAGAACTACAGAGTAATACTCTGTATATGTACATAAGTATGTATGTATGTAATGTTTGTATGTATTGTATGTATCTATCATACTATCTCTCTATTATCATCTATTTATATCTACTATCTATATGTACACATTATATCTCGGGAAACGCATGGTGGTGCCAAGCTTTAATCCCAGAACTAAGAAGGAAAGCAAGGCAAATCGAATCTCTGTGAGTCAAGACCTTCCTAAGTCTACATACCAAGACCCATTGCAAACTCTAGCAGAGAAAAAACCAGCATGAAACTGGAGAGATGGGCAATGGAACGTAATCTTAGCTGAACAAGTATGGACAGCTGATTGCTGCTGGGTGGAGGAAGAGTGGCATTCTGGTATCAGATGTGACAGAGCTTACGTGGATGAACCTTCACTAAGAATGTGTAAAGGACACAGATTGGCTCAATAGAGTCTTAAATCAAAGACAGAATATATGAACTCAGTGTGGGGGCTGTGGGAGAGGCCAGTGGAGAAGGGGGATCACAAAGGTGGTAAGACTGACTGTTAACATCTCTTATGCAAAAACAATACAAAAAAAAAAAATTAAAAATTAAAAATATATAAAAAGATCAATATATATATATATCTATATATTTATATTATATATATATTTTTTTTTTTTTCCCGAGAAAGAGTGACAAGAATTGCGAGGAAATGGGCAGAGGCACTGGGAGTGCAGAGAGATAAGGAGGGACTGGGAGGGTGGAAATAATGTAAATACAATATGCAAAATTTCCTCACAAAATAAAACAGAAAATGTTATAATAAAACATTGTTTTATATGCTATCTAAAAGAATTAGTAGTTAAAAATAAATTTGTAAAGTGTGAAATCATGACTTTTCAGATAACACTTGGAAGCATTAGCAAAAGAAATTAACAAGTATAGGTCAAAAAGACAAACACCAGACATTTTTCTTCTGTATGTAGAGCCTTGATTTTAAATTTTGTGTATTTGTGTGTGTGTGTGTGTGTGTGTGTGTGGTGTGTGTGTGTGTGTGTGTGTGTGTGTGTGTATTTATCTAGGCGTCTATATGTGGGTACATAATGAAAGTAGGAAGGGGGTTATGAGAGAGGGTGGGAAACAGGTGCATGGAATCCATGTGGTAAGAAGATGTAGGGAACCTGGCTGGATGGGGAGGGACGTGGGGGAAGGAAGAGAGAGAGGGGCAAGTGGGAACAAGGTTTGCTGGACACAAGGAGAGGTGGCATGATGAAGCCTAATTCTTTGTATGCTAACCTCCCAAATTAAGTAAATTAATCACTGCTATTATTCATCATTAAAATCTAAAAATAAATAAACAAACATATAAACTACTTTGACATTTAAAAATATACTCTAGCCAGGTGTGGTGGCACACCCTTTAATGCTAGACTTGGGAGCAGAGGCAGGCACAATCTCTATCTGAGATTCAAGGCGCAGCCTGTCTACAGAGTGAGTTCAGGCAGCTGGGGCCATAGGGAGACCCTTGTCTCGAAAAAGACAATTGAGATTAATATATATCTTATATATACATATATTATTTACAAATATTATACATATATATATATACATATATATATATAAAATATATATATTCTAGATAGAGGAGAGATAAATAATGCCTAGTTAGTATAAAAAAAAAAGGAAATCATTTTAGTCCAAAAACCTACTGACAATTTATACATACAATATCCCTACATGAGACCGTGTGTATAGTTGAAGGCTACATAACAAGAAACAGTACCAGACAGGAGAAACTTTCCCTTGAGCTGTTGGCCAGGATATTCCAAGAGACTCCCAAAATTACACAGGCTATAGTCAGAACCCAGAAGTTGAAGGTAAGACACTATTGCTGAGGACAGGACACACTTGAGATCAGATAACTTCTCAGGGAGCTAGTGCCAGGAGAATACTGATCCTCTTTCCCTCAAATTCCATTGATTGCCTGCAGCTCCCCATCTGGAGGTGGGACCCACAAAAATTTCCCCCATCCATAGTGGTGTGTCAACTGGTTTTGTCTTATGCAGATCTTGTTAGACTATCATACTGTGGAAATTTCATGGGTGCACCTTCCCCATCAGATCTATAATGCATTAACTAGCAGCAGGCTGCTTATTCCTGAATCTTTCATCCCTTCTTCCATGAGGTTCTCTGAATGTTAAATGCCAGAATAACAGGCTGACTTTTCAGTGGACACTAAAAGTCAAAAGATCCTGAAGCAATATAGTCCAAGTTCTAAATGGCCACAGATGCTAATATAGAATATTCTACCTAGCAAAACTGTCTTCCATAGTTGAAAAAATGAAAAATCCTCCCATGATATAAGCTAGCTGAAAGAATTTATGTCCACCAAACAGCATTATAGAGGATACTGGAAGGAATACTATGGCCAGAAGAGAAAAATAAGCATAACAAAGATACTGTGAGATGAAAACAAATGCAGCTACAATTATGGAAAACAAACCAAGATCAGAGGCAGAAAGTAGAATGACGGTAACCAACACACATCTTTCATTAATAATTTTTAAAATATTTTATTTATTATTTTTTATGTGTATGAATGTACTGTCTGCATGTAGGTTTGTGCACCCGTGTCGTGCAATGCCGCGGAGGTCAGAAGAGGGCGTCAGATTCCCCTGGAACTGGAGTTAAAGACGGTTCTTAGCTGCCCTGTGTGTGCTGGGAATCAAACCCAGGTCCTCTGCAAGAGCAGTCGGCACTCTTAACTGCTAAGCCATCTCTCCAGCCCCTTCATTAATAATTTTAAACATCAATGGCCTCAACTCCCTAATCAAAAGACACAGAAACAAACTCCACCTTTTTGTCATTTTTATAAGAAACTCACCTTACCTTCAAGGATAGATACCACCTTAGAATGAAAGCATGGAGAACTATTCAAAGCAAATGTGACCAAAAACTAAGAGGGCATTGCTATCATGATAGCTGACAAAATAAAGTTCAAACTAAAATTAATCAGAAGAGACAAAGAAGGTCACTTCATTCTAATCAAAGAAACAATCCACAAAAAAATTCAATCCTAAACACACAACACATAGACCAAACTCTGGCACAACCGATTTCATAAAAAGAGTACTACTTAACTATAAAACATAGATTAACCACAACTCAGTATTAGTAGGTAACTTCAGTAACCAACATTCTCCATTAAACAGATCGTCTGGACAAAGAATAAACAGAGAAATATCTGAATTAAATGACAGAATACATCAAATGAACCTAAACAGACATTTACAGAAATTTCACCCAGGCACCAAAGAACATACATTCTACTCAACAGCCCATGGAAATTTCTCTAAAATACACCTTATACTGGGGCACAAAACAAATTTCAACAAATATAAAAATTAAAATAACTCCATGTATTTTATCTGACCAAAATGCAATATAGATTAAGATAAATAGCAAAAAAAAACCTCTCTAGTAATTATATGAGCTTATGGAAATTAAACAATGTACTACCAAATGATGAATGAGTCAATGAAAAAATCAAGTATGAAATAAAAACATTCCTGGAATCAAATGAAAATAACACAACACAACAAAACATCTGGGACATACTAAAAGCAGTCCCAAGACGAAATTTATAGCATCTACACTAAAAGATCAGAAAGAACAAAAATAAGTGACTTAATGATAGAACTCAATAATCTAAAACAAAACAAAACAAAAACAGAACAGGTCAAACCCAAACTCAGTAGATGTGAAGAGATCATAAAAATCAGAGCAGAAACCAATAAAATAGAAACTAAGAAAACAATAGAGTAATTGTGACGCTTCAGATATGTATATCATTCTATTTTGTTCATACCCAGAAGAGACACAAATCCAGCTCTGTATCACAAGACGTCCACATCACTTACAATTTAAGGTCCCTCTAAACACTACTCTTTAGGAATCCAATAAACATTGTTAGAATGAGTAGGTAATATGGCTTCCTTTTAAAGAAGACTCCAAACAATTTAATCCTGAGGTCACTACCTTGGATTTCCCATGATATTAGTGATGTCTAGACATGGTCACCAAAATGCTAACTTTATCATGCAGAAAAGCTCGGGTGGGTGGTAGAATGGTCTCCCCTGGTTTCCGCTTCCAGCGTGTTATAAACTAGGAGTGGTGGTGAGAAGACAGGAACATCAGAAGCTCAAGGTCATCTTTAGCAGCACAGCAAGTTCGAATTCAGCCTGGTATACATGAGACTGTGTCTCAAGATGGAAAAAATAAAAACTTATTTTTAATTAATTAATTAATTTGTATGAATGTACTGTCTGCATGTAGGTTTGTGCACCCATGTCGTGCAATGCTGCAGAGGTCAGAAGAGGGTGTTGGATTCCCCTGGAACTGGAGTTCTCCTGGAATTGGAGTTACAGACTGTTCTCAGCCACCATGTGGGTGCTGGGGATCGAACCCCGGTCCTCTGCAAGAGCAGTTGGTGCTCTTAACGGCTAGGCCATCTCTCCAACCCCAAATAAAAACTTATTTTTAAAAGTTTTCTTGTGCAATATGAAAAGTTTCTATTCCCATTTTGTATTGAAAATGATACGGGAAAAATTGAACGTTATTAACATCTAACAGGCTAACAAATACAGACATGACTTTTCTTCTCTACACTAGTTTCATTTGATAATTGAAAACCTTTTAGTAATTCTTGAAGATTGTAGGATGCAATGGAAGGGCAATCATGGGTTGGACATTGAGATCAGTAAGTAGTCTCACAATAACCTACCAAGTTTAAATACCAAATAGGATGGGGGAAGCTTAGAAATGCTACAAGTGGCTGTGTCCCATGATTTTTATAGTGTCTGTTTCATAATTCAATTATGCAATGTAAGTAGCAGGTAGTGTTATGTGCTAAATATTTCATTATTAGATACTAGAAAATTAGAGAATCACTGATAATTCAGGGTTGGTACATACATGTGGCCAAAATTACAGTTTATAAAAGAATGATAATTGCTCAAGGACATAGAATTGATGCATATAATTGGATTGGTCAACTTTATCATGGGTTTAATTACCTCAAATGCATGAATGCAGTTGCTATATGAATTCACATATGTCATTTTGTGTCCTGTTTTGTATCCCAGCCATCTATACATGATCCATTCCCCCCTGCCCTCACATTCAGCTGCGCCCATAGTTGGTAGTTGATATCTTGATTTGTCGATAAGTGTTTTCTTCACTTGTTTGCTTTCTGGGACAGTATTAGAAATATTTTAACAAAAAATTTCAAAATACGACAGTCATAAAAATTTGCATTAATAAAATACATATCACCAACTTAATGGCTGAGAAAGAAAAGATACAGCTTTGCATTGAGTAGGATGTACCAAAAAGTGGCAACTGAAAGGCTGACCCGTCTGAACATTGAAAGGAAGAAAAGCCTCAGATTGCCATAAACATCGAACCCTTCTGTGGATCCTACATGTAACAACTATTTATAATGAGTCCTAATGAAACTTATACCTTCTAGGTGCCACAAAGGTTTTGATATGAGAGACTTTCTTGCCTTCCCCCCCCCATAGAACAAGGAGAAATATGACGATGATGAGGTCGTTCTCCAACTGTAAATTGGAGACAACTATTATAGAGGTAATCTCTTATAAAAACCGGTAAAAATGCCTTCTTTAATTGACTAATAGACATAAGAACTGTGAAAAGGATTATACTCTGTTCAGAACCAAATATAATACTAAAGTCCTTGGGCTATGCACTTAGGCAAAGTATATTAATGCAGGAGCTCTGACATCAGCAATGGATTGTTCTACCAGGGGGATGTTGGCCAGGGGATCCAAGGCCCCACAAAAGGTAAGGGCTCCTTGCCCCTAAGTTGGGATACCTGCAGGAGGAGAGGCGATAAGACCCTGCTGCCGAAGACCTGACGTTAACACGGGAGGGATGTATTGAGACCGCACATGCAAGTGTACAGATGGCCTCTGGAATGCCAGAGAGTGTTACCAAAGGCCACTAAACCAATAAAGCAAATACGGGTCTCCCTGAGTCAAGCAAGACTCCACCATCAGCACCAGCTACACCTCACCTGCCTGGAAATACTGTGCAGCGGAGGCAGCCATGTGCCTGTATATCCCAAATCTAATTGGCTATTGGCTCTCTCCTTGGAGGAATAACCCATGGCTGATGCCACAAGCTTACATCCTCTACAGGTTAGGAGATGTTATAAGCCACAGTAAGACCCTGTCATATTTAACAGGGGGGAAAAATGTAATTCATGGATTAACATATCATCCACACATATGTGTCTATGCCAAAGTAACCTACCATAAATATTAGTGCTGCTTAAATACCTATATATCTAATTGCTTGTGCTTCATTAGTAGGATTGAAAGGTTACTCCTGGACAAACTGTCAGCCCATGAAAGGAAACAGCCAGAATTGACCAGAGTCCAAGTCAACAGCTCCAGAGAGAGTGGACTGTTTTACTTCTCATCCACCTGTGCTCCTTTTCTAAGCCTAGGGAACAATCTGCGGAAGAGGGGGCGTGGTAGAATGTAAAGGCTGCGATTGGGGTGAATGGTGAAACTACAGCGATGTAGTCTGGACACTCATTTGATCAACTTGATTGAACAAACAACCTCTCACCCCCCACTGGATGGTAGGGCTGTGGGAGTTTGGGCACAACAGCCTGCAGATTGGTTTTGCTCGAAGGATGCTTGTACTCATGGATTATGGATTATCACTTATAGGTAAAAAAGGAAAAAAAAAAAAAAACAAAGATGCAGGACAGTTATGGCAGAATACATGATCTGGGATGGAGTGGGGGTGGGGGGGAAGGGAAAGGGAAAAATGCCTGATCTGAATTGGAAAATGATGTACGAAATGCACAAAGCATCAATAAAAATTAAATTAAAATAAAAAAATAAAATAAAATACATATCAAAAGACAGTGACTGTACGGTTTGAAACATAAATTTCAAAATGTGGTTTGAAGGCCACAGTTTGCACTGACAATTGTAATATTTGTGGTATTTGTGTAATATTTGTAATATAGTTTCTATCACCCATTAGTTATTGCTTCATTTGTTCAAACCAAAAACAGTACTATTCTTCCATTTATTACAATGAGGAAATTTGTGGTTGTTAAAAAGGAAAATATTTGAAAGACTAGATGCCAAATGTAAAGAGCCTCATAGCATAACTTAGAGGTAAAACAAAACACAACTTGCTGGAGAAGACACTGACTATCAGGACAGGAAAATGATTGATCTCTCAAAGGCTCTGATCTTTATGATGGTTAATCTTGGTTGTCAACTTGACCAGATTAAACCCAACTAGGAAAAACTCCTCTGGGCATGTTTGTGAGTGTTTCCAGAGAGACTGAGAAGGGATGAAGACCAGGAAGGAGTCCTCCTCTGAATAAAAAGAGGAAAAGGAGGAAGCCAGGATCATTCATCTCTCTCTCTCTCTCTCTCTCTCTCTCTCTCTCTCTCTCTCTCTCTCTCTTACCTGATCTGCCCAGATGTGAGCAGACTGACTCTGCATGTCTTGCCTTCGCCTCCATGGTGCACCACATCTCCCTGAGGTATAAGACGAAGCAAACCTTTCCTTCTTTTCTAAAATTGTTATTCACTTATTTTATTTGTATGAGCATTTTGCTTATAAGTATGTATGCCTACAATGTGTGTGAAATGTCCACAGAAACCATGAGATCGCATTAGACCACCTACACCAGGAGTTACTGACAATTATTAATCGCCACATGGGTGCGGGGAACCAAATCTGGGTCCTCTACAAGAGCAGCCAGTGCTCTTAACCACTGAATCATCTCTACAGCCAGAAACCATTCTTGCTTTAAGTTTCTTGTGGCAGGTATTTTGCTACAAGGAGGAAGTAACTAAAACAATCTTTACAAGTTTTTTTTTTTCTATTTTACACCAAGATTAAAAGTTTCCATTGGTCACACTGTTGGGAACACATAAATCTATACACATACTTGCCAATTAGCATCATGAATTTCATGTACATAGATCATTTATATCATATTTCCAATGGTTATAAAATATTCTTTCTAGTATAGCTCATTATTTTAGGCAACGTGAAGAAAACTGAAGTTCTAGCAAATTAAGTGAACTGATCCAAGTGTGACTAGGCAACTGGATGCCCAGAAAACTGCTAAAATACTTCATTTTCTAGGAGAGTTTGTGAGAGAACTTCCAGAAGAGATTGAGCAAGCTGACTAAGGAAGACGTCTCTCATCAACACAAGTGGTCATCATGAAACTCACATCTGACCTGGACTGAAAAAACGTGAGGAGAAGGCATGGATTTATCCCTTGCCTGAGCTGCAGCACCTGTCATTGTGATCAAGTGGCAGAGCTCCGGGTTTCAATGTGAAATAAAAGCAATAAATACCTTTGATCAATGGAGTTGCATCGGAAATCTTACAGAAATGTATTTGGTTTGAAAGCAAGTTGTATTAGTCACTTTTCTGTTGCTGTGCTAGAGCCACCATGACCAAGGGAACTTATAAAAGGAAGGGTTTATTTGAGCTTATGGGTGGTGGTTCCAGGGGAATTAGAGTCCATCATGGAGGGGAGCTTTGGTGGCAGGAGGTGCAAGAGCAGAAAGCAGAGGTTCACATCTTCAAGCATGCACAGGAAGCAGAGATAGTGACTGGAGACTGGCAAGGCTTTTTGAACTCTCTAAACTCACCCCCCAGTGATGTGTTCTTCCAGCATGGCCACCCCTTGCAAGATCTCCCAAAACAGCACCACCAACTGGGGACAAAATTTCCAAATGCTTGGAGCCTAAGAGGAACATTCTCATTCAAAGTCCTACATGAATATAACTAGGCAACCAGAAATAACCACAGAAGCAGTTGAGCAGAAGCTAAATAGTTGAAATTGAACAGAGGAATATTTGAGCTATGTATTATAAAGAATTTGAAACTTGAGATTTGTTGGACTCTAGGAGAAAAAAAATCACCATTATGTTACTCAGCTGTGAACACTCTGAACTACACTATTAACCTGGTACAATAGTGGCATGACCATTGTGGGGATAATCAGCCACTCTCACATTGGATTTGAGGCCTGCTCCACAGGAAGGAATATATACCTGATACTCTAAAATTCTGTCAAAAACCCATGACTGGATAGGTCATAGACCAGAGAATGGAGCTTATTACTATTGTTTAGCTAAACTGACATAGCATCAAACGGCTGTCCAAATATTTATGTTTATGCCCATAGACAAACACTATTCCAATCATAGCACTTTGCTGTGACCAAATGTGAAAGCAGAATGTGGTTGCTCTGGATGGATACTTAAAAATGGATAGTCGTATTCTCTGCCTCAAACAGGACACTTATATCATTCCCTTTAAGACTCAGCAAAACTGCTGAAGAATGAATGGAAAGAATGTAAGAACTGGAGGCCAGGGAGAAGGGTAATGCTGTCTTCAGGGCAAGACACAGCTACTGAAAAACTGATCCCAAGGCAATGGCAGTTGCCTGCACTGGGTTGACATAATGTGGGGACTTACAACAGCCAATCAGGCACCAGGGAGTCTAAGTGGAGAGCTATCCCTCCCTACTGAAGTATTGGCAACTCAGGAAGGGACAAACATTGCCTGAAGTTGGGTCTCAAACAATGAGCCCACCAGGTTCCAATGGACAGTTCTAAATGCCTGGCCACACAGATGATCCTGGTTAAAATCTGTGAGTCATAAGAGATAGCCAAACAGGGACTGTGGGAAGATGGGAAGGATGGGCGTAAGAATGAGATAAAGGAGCATAGAAGGTAAGAGTGTACAGAAGGCTCTATGTATTGTGATATAGATAGATAGATAGAGATATAGGTATAGGTATAGGTATAGATAGATATAGATATAGATATATAGATACAGATATAGATATAGATACAGATATAGATATACATATGTGTGTGATTGCCACAGAAAATCACCTTGCTTACATCATTTAACCTGGATTGGATCAAGCTTCCTTTTCATGTAGGTTCAGTTAAACAGAATATTAGTGGGTAACTAATAAATTAATTTTCACACCTGATGCTTTAAAGTAAAAATTTTAGGACACCTGGTTATTGATTCTGGATATAAATCATATCCCTTATAATACTTTATCTCTTAAGACCACAGTGATCTACTTTTAAATGAAATATCATAAAAATCCATTTTTCCAAGTAAAATGAACAAAGTAAATAATGGCATTTGAAAGCAATATAGTGTGGGATTGGATTGTCCTTAGAATCCAACCTCATATCTATTGAATAAGAACTAGCTATCTTGCTAAGAAAATCTTTGCAGAGATACTCCAACAGTGTAGTCTTGAGGTATTCAGGCATAATTAAAGTCATCTCTTAGTCAGCTATTCAGAACACTCTTCCCATCAAATGCTATTATTATTCCACATATTTAGTAGAAAAGTACATTATTAGCCAGGCGTGGTGGCGCACGCCTTTAATCTTAGCACTTGGGAGGCAGAGGCAAGCGGATCTTTGTGGGTTCAAGGCCAGCCTGGTCTACAGAGTGAATTCCAGGACAGCTGGGGCTACAGGGAGACCCTGTCTCAAAAAGACAAAAAAAAAAAGAGAAAAGTACATTATTTAGTTATGAATTACATATGTCCACATAATATACTTTTACATTCTCTATCAGGATTACATACTAACATATAACAATGCTAACAGTTTCTACATTTAATAAGTTAAACAGTACCAACATATCAGCTATAAAAATTGTTATTTCCTTAGCTAACCTAAAATTATATAGTTTTTCTGCACAAACAGTAAGAGTTTTCTAGGGTTATAAATGTGAAATATTTATTTTCTTTACAATAGATTAAAGATTTTTTTGTAAGTGAAAAATAGTGTGTATATTTTCTAGATTTGTCTTTCAACTAATACCTGTACTGTGATGACAGAAGAGGATTTCTCAGAGATGAGTAAGGAGGGGTTACCTCGTCTCCTCCCAGGTAAGCATAGTGATTTTGATGGGGTTGACAGTGCCAAGAGTCAAGACCCAGAATGAATGATCATATCTTATAGTCATACAGTCATTTACTGATGCTGGCCATCTATCCCTGCTGCTGTCGGGGGAAACCGTCTGGGGACCACTGTCCATATCATCTTGTTGACCAGCTGAGCCACAAACATTTGAGCACTCCAGGCAAAGAGCAGGCTTACTAACATAAACGCTCTTATCCAGAGGAGGAAATGACACTGTGTGCCTCCTCCTGAAAACGAAATGCTCTGTAATCTTGGGGGCTTCTAATCTGTTTACCAGCTGTACAGACGACCTGGATTTATTTAACTGTTATCACCAAGCAGACCTATGCTATAATGACAGATAATGTTGCAATGAACACAAGTATCATCTTTCTTAGGCTTTACTTTTCTATGAGAAGAGAAATTGATGTTCAAAGATTCTACTTTTCACTCCTCTTTAAATGTAAATATGTCAGAGATATATTAAAATGGCATTCGGTATAGACTACTATTTTTAAAACAAAGTTGTCATTTGACTCCCGGTGAATTGCTCATAAATTCAGGACTGAATAAAGCGATCAGATTACATTAAATGCATTTTGGTATCTATAACTTTCTGCAATGAATTAAAACTGGCTGATGGTGTCTCCAGTGCATGTCATTTTCTGTTGATTCATGTACTGCAATATAACCTTCAAAATTCCCTTATGCCAACAAACACTCAGATATGCTGAGTGCGGGAAGAGATTAAAGTGGCTATAAGATTGAAAACGGGATGAAGGCATCAGATAATGCAGTAGAGGTATAATGAAAGTGTAAACAAAGCCAGTAAATGTAGAAATTACTGTTCATATAAACCCACTGTTGAATTCAATGGAGAGTTTAACTCCCTGCCAAATATATATTAATACCCGACAAATTGGTAAGATCAATACACCCAGCCTGTTTCATTCTTATTAAAGTATTTTTCTCTTTGAGGCTAAGCATAAGTAAGGCATGCCATTCTTCTTTGGAAAATGTAATATTTCCCCAGTAGGAATTGAACACTCAGGTATCCTCAGACTCCCAAGTCTGATAAACTCACATCATATGATTTTCCACCACTCTTTAAAATTGAAGTTATGTACAGAAATAACCTTTCTTATTTTCCTGTGCAGTAGCTTTTTGTTTCTGCATTGTGAAAGCCAATCCATCCTTTAAAGGCTCTTTAAGCTGGCAAAAAAGGCATTATTACTGTGCTAGAAGCGTCTATTGTTTCAGTAGTAGCTAGAGCTATGGATGAATGCTTTCAACAGAAGTTAAAAGAGATAATGAGTCTTTAATGATACAAAATCAGAGCCTTGTGTGCCTAGTGAAGCCTGACACAAGCTCCAGCTTGCAGCTAGCAGGGAAAGCTCATCCGCTCTGTTTCATAGGCCAAAAATACCCGCAAGTGCCTTCCTGGAAAACTGCATGTCCCTTAAGATAGGACCAGCCCTATCCGCCTATTAAGTTGAGCTGCCCTGAGATGCGACACCAGATAGGATGGCAAGCTCAGGCCCCTTCCCTCCCAGTATACCCTTTGAAAGCTGAAGGTAAACGTATTGTCCCTTCAAAGCAGCAGTGTCTATTTTATTCCAGACTTTTTCAAGATCAATTTCCTTTTGTGTGTGTTTATTTCTCTTCCTCTCCACCAAAATATAAATAGGAAACTCCAAGGTCGCTTCTCTGAGTGTGTCCTCTGCTATGCTGCCTAGAAAGTAGATTGCAGGCTTCAATGGAAATAGGTTGTTGTCCACCAAGTATTAGGAAACTGGCTTGAATCTCAGCTGTGTAAATGTGTTAAGTAGAGCCAACAACTTCTGGAGAGCAGGGGGGGAGAACTCCTCCTCTATGAACACAAGCCAGGATCCTTGATGTGAAATCAGATTTGCTTCTGAGAGGATTGGCATGTCTGATATGATTAGGAAGCTTCAACTGTGCTGATTATAAATTAAAATTAAGAAAAACAGATTGATCTGGAAAATAAGAAACATAAGGCCAAATTGCTGTGTTCTACTCTCTGCAATGATGCTTTAGGACCCATGGAGATAGGAAGTCTTTATTGTACGAATCCTAATGAGGTTATTGTATCAAGATTTGCATGTTATCCACATTGTGTTAAGGGGCTTCCATCAGTTACACAAATGAAAGGGGGAAATAATGTGCGATTTGAATGTGCCCTTTCCTTTTTGATTTCCAGAAAGATAAGAATGTTCTTCAGTATGAGTGAATTCGGAGGATAAATGAAGATGGTATTAGGTAAGGAAATAGCCACACATTTTGTCGAAATGATCTAAATTACCTTTTTGTTGCTGTTATTTAAAGAAAATGTATTTTCCTCTCCATTCATTAAAGACGCACATGGAGAAAGGGAGGAGGAGGCACACAGAAGAGTTGCGGAGCAGGAGATACAAAGGAGACGGAAGGATTCTTTTAAACTCCAGCTATTCTGATTTCCTTTCTCTCTCACGATCTGCCTCAAGTCATCTATGATCAACATACAGAGAAGCAGTAGCTTGTGCACATATTTTTTAAATTTTATTTATTATGTATGTGTATGAATGTACTGTCTGCATGTAGGTCTGTGCACCCATGTCGTGCACTGCCTCAGAGGTCAGAAGAAGGTGTAGGATTCCCCTGGAACTGGAGTTAAAGACGGTTCTTAGCCACCATGTGGGTGCTGGGGATCGAACCCGGGTCCTCTGCAAGAGCAGTCAGCGCTCTTAACCACTGAGCCAACTCTCCAGTTCCATGCACATATTTTTTTCTCAATATTTATTATTTGATTTTTTTAACAATGAGTAATAAGTAGTGAATACAAGCATCCTTCATGTAAAACCAATTTGCAAGCAGTTGTACCCAAATCCACACAGCCCAAGGCTCCCACCATCCAGCTGGAGGGGCTTGTATGTACAATCATGTTGATCAAATAAGAGTCCAGTCTGTATTGCTGTAGTTTCACCATTCACCCCAATTGCAGCCCTTGCATTCTATCACACCCCCTCTTCCACAGACTGTTCCCTAGGCTTGGAAAAGGGGCACAAGTGGGCGAGAAGCAAAACAGTCCGCTTTCTCTGGAGATGTCATTTTGAACTCTGATCAGTTCAGGCTGTTTCCTTTCATGGGTTGACAGTTTATCCAGGAATAACCTATCAATCCTACTAATGAAGCACAAGCAATTAGATATACATGCATTTAAACAGTACTAATTATTATGGTAGGTTACATTGGTATAGACACATGTTTGGGTGGTATGCTAATCCATGAACTATATTTTTTCTGTAAAAGATGACAAGGTCTTACTGTGGCTTACAACATCTCCTAACTACTAGAGGATGTAAGCTTGTGGTATCAGCCATGAATTATTCCTCCAAGGAGAGAGCTACTAGCCAATTATTTTTGGGATATACAGACATATGGCTGCCACTGCTGCAAAGTATTTCCAGGCAGGTGAGGTGTAGCTGATGCTGATGGAGGAGTCTTGCTTGACTCAAGGAGACCAATATTTGCTTTATTGGTTTAGTGGCCTTTGGTAACACTCTCTGGCATTCCAGAGACCAACTGTACACTTGCAAGTGTGCTCTCAATACATTTTTCCCATGCTTACATCAAGTCTTCGACAGCAGGGCCTTACCACCTCTCTTCTTGCAGGTATCCCAGTTTATAGGCAAGAAGACTCTACCTTTTGGGGGGGAGGGCTTGGATCCCCCTGGCCAACATCTCCTTGGAAGAATAATCCATTGCTGATATCAGAGCTCTCCTGTATTAATATATTTTGCTTAATTGCACAGCTTAAAAAGACTTTAGTATTATATTTGGCTCTGAATAGAGAATAATCCTTTTCACAGTTCCTATGTCTATTAGTCAATTAAAGAAAACAGTTATACCAGTTTTATAAGAGATTACCTGTATAACAGTTGGCTCTAATTTACAGTTAGGGAATGACTTCATTACCATCCCCATGCACATATTTTACAAAAATGATGAATTTTGATGACGGTGAGGTTTCTACAATCTAATTAGGCATTGGCAAAAAATACAACATGAAATAGGTGAATATTCTTAGCTAATCTCCTGCTATCACAAAATAACAGTTTTCTTCCTCATAGAAATTGTTAAGTACAGGAATTGTCACAGGTATATTCATATCTCAGTTAAGATCTTCCTCTGAATATAGCATTACAGAGTGACTCTAATTCTAGAAATAGTCTTGATTTGTTTTCTATACCTTCTTTACCTTCTTTCTTTCAGTGATGTTGAAAAAATAGATTTTTGTGAACCATTTCCTTTTATCAGTGAACTGAGCAAACCAGATATGGTTAGGAGTCCTAGCTTCAATTAATAAAGTACCAGAGACCCCCATGCAAAATAAAGGAAACTCTGATTTGGGCTTTTATTTTTGTTTTCTTTTTCCTCTCAGAGGATGTCTTATACCTCCATAGAACATAACTGAAATTTACCTAAAACTTATTAAGTTTTCTTAATTCTGAACACCCTGCTTTGCAAAAGCCCATAAGCCTAACAATGGACAAGATTGAAGTGTTGCTTTCTAAAGCCAGTACAGGGTTACCATCAGAGCAAACCACTATCCTCAGTATACCACGGGCAAGGCATACCATGCAGAAACAAGATCTCTAGTCATGGGATAACTTAATGTTTACTCAAGAAGTATTTGCCAAGAGCCTGTGATGTTCATTAATCTAATATTTATCGGCACATCATCCAATTGTCTATGTGCCAAGAAAGCTATCAAATGTCCTTACCTTATTCTAGTGTCAGGAAGAGATGCTAGGTACAAAAAGCTGAGTAAGAGAAAAAGATATGTATCCTTGTGGGGCTGAAAACCTAATGAAGAAAATGGTCAATAAGCATGTAAATCAAATCATACATATGTATATTGATCAAGATATAGTTATGCATAAATACATAATGATAACTAAAGACTGTGAATATGTGAAACAAGGATGGTGTAATAAAGGCACAGAACAAATAAACTTGGATAACCTAGAGTTGGTACAAAGATCTTTCTAGAAGAGAAAGTGTCACAGAATTATTCTGAGAACTTTCCCCAGTGCCTGACCAATGATACTGAATAAATGACATAAAACTGCATTTTTATCTCATTGTTTTGCTATAGCGAAACTAATCAAAGTAAGAGTATTTGAAAAGACTGGATAATTGTTTTAAAGAAAATGCAAATTAAATCAAACAGAACAGTTCAGATGTATTAGGTATCTTTATGTTACTGTGATAAACACCATGACTAAAGGCATCTTAGAAGTTTGTTTGGGCTTAGGGTTCCTGAGGGATAGATGTTCGTAATCACTAGTAAGACAGGCCAACAAGAGCAAGAACGGAATGATCACACCTCACACCTCACATGGGAAGCAGGAAATAGAACGAAGCTAAAAACACTACGAGCCCACCCCCAGTGGCATATTTCCTTTAGCAATGCACCACCTTCTAAAGTTGCCACGACGTCTCCAAACAGATATGACCAAGTGTTCAATACATGAGCCTATGAAGGGCTTTTCTCATCCAAACTACTGCATTTATTTAAATAAAGCCGATGGAGGTAATTATTATCTAGATAATTAAAATATGACTGAAATTTTGACATTAAAATATATAGATTTGTCTTTTCAAGACAGGGTCTCCCTGTAGCCCCAGGCTGTCCTGGAACTTGCTATGTAGACCAGGCTGGTCTTGAACTCACAGAGATCCACCTGCCTCTGCCTCCTCCTGAATGCTGAGATTAAAGGCATGTGCCACCATGCCTGGCTCAAACAGTAACTTTCATACATGATGTTTAACTAGATTAAATGACTATAAATAAGATAAACTGTTTAAAAGACACCATGAGTATTAAAAGAGATAGTTGAGTTAGTATTTTTACTATTCTAATCATTCAGAAACTTTAATTTCCCATTCTATGTATTTATTTTAAAACTTTTTTCTACTGTAATTTTATGTGACCCCCCCAAAAAACTGAGTTTTCAAGTTCTTCCTATAACAGTTCTCTCTAAATATATTTACTTCTCACAATTTTCTTGTTATTTGGATCTTAATGATTGTAAACATGAAAACTATATGAAGAATTTATTGACCCTAGGTGGTGGTTTGAAGAAGAATATTCCCTAGAGGCTCCAGGTATTTGGACATTGTGTCCCCAGTTTTTGTTGCTCTTTTGAGAGGTTTTAAGAGGTATGTCACTGGGGGTAAGCTTTGAGAGTTCTTAAGCCTTGCCAGATGGATTTCCAGTCACTCTCTGCTTCCTGTGCCTATTGAAGAGGTGAGTGCTCTGCTTTCTCCTCTGGCTACCTCCTGCTACCATGTTTCCCCACCATGAAGGACTCTGATTCCTCTGGAACTGTAAGCTCAAATAACTTCTTCCTTCTATAAAGTTGCTTTGTCAGTGCTTTTACCACAGCAACAAAAAAGGTAACTAATATACCCTGATCATTTTCAACTATTAATATCAAATGGAGTTATAATCAAACATTATAAATTAGTGTCTAGTTTCTTTAATGTTAGCAGAAAGATTAATAAAGTTAGTCAGCAATAGTGAAATATGTAATAGAACATACATGCTCTTGGTTCAATTTTAGATCTTATCTTGCAACATACATTCAAGATTTGTAAATTAATTGCAACATCTTAAACAATGAAATAAACAATGAAGACACTAGTGAGTACAATTACATAAAGATCTGAACAACCAATGAAGATTGAAAGAAAGGACCTGGTAGAGGGTTCAGCCCTTGAAGGTTCTTGCCACACAAGCCTGATGACCTGAGTTCACTTACCCAGAATCCATATAAAAGTGGACAGGGATGCATCTTTACAAAGTTATCCTCTGATCTCCACAGACACTGCATGACATACAGGCACAGTTACAAATCATGCATACACACACACACACACACACACACACACACACACACACACACAAGCACACACAGAGAAGAGAGAGAGAGAGAGAGAGAGAGAGAGAGAGAGAGAGAAAGAGAGAGAGAGAATTATGAATAGCATTTTACATCAGGGCAAAATGTTGACCTCCCTTTTACCTCTGGGGAGTGTGACAGTGTCATTGAGCTAGGCTGGCTTCAAGCTCACTGTGAGGTAGGGGATGGCCTTGAACTCATGGCTTCCCTGAGTCTGCCTCCTGACTGTGCAGACATGAGATACCACTCTTGTATATTGACCTTTTCAATCACTAATTTTGACATATCTGTTTTCCTTTTTTAGCTGTGTAGATCTGATATTTGCACTCATGCCTGTTTCTCGGTATTTTGTTTATTAGATTGTTCTGGTTTTGATTTAGATTTTCTTTCTATTTGAGACATGGCTTTACTCTCTAAGCCAAACTGGCCAGTAAATGACTGGGTAGCCCAGGCTAGCCTCAACTCAAGTCCTTCTGCTTCAGCCTCCTGATTCTCAGATTCTAAGCATGAGCAATCATGCCTGGATTCTTTCCTGAGTAATTAATATTTTGGCAGTTTAAATGTGGACTTTTACAAGAATATTGTTCTTTATGTCTTTTGGAATCAGTTGCTCATTAACTTTAGTAAATTCTTTTACTAAATAAATATCAGATAAAGGGAACATGTATTTGAGTATAAGTTTTTATAACTGAAATTTACATTATCCATCAATAAAAAAATATGGAGCTGGACATGTTGGCAAACTGTTAATCCCAAAACTCGGGAAGCAGAGGCAGGCAGATCTCTGTGAGATTGAGGCCAGCCTGATCTACATAGTGAGCTCCAGGCCATTTGGGGCTACAGTTTGAGGCCCCTCCAAAAGAAAGGAAGGAAGGAAGGAAGGAAGGAAGGAAGGAAGGAAGGAAGGAAGGAAGGAAGGAAGGAAGGAAGGAAAGAAGGAAGAAAGGAAGCAGTAATAAATGGATATTAACAAAAATCTCAGTACATTGGACCATGATTTGTAGTTTGCAGATTCCACAAACTAATTTTTTCATGTGTCTTAAAGCCAAATATTTAGAAAACATGAACTGAGAATACGATGTTAATTCTTTTTTTATTTAATGTGTATGAGTGTACTGCATGTAGGTTGGTGCACCCGTGTCCTGCAATGCTGCCAAGGTCAGCAGTTGGTGCTCTTAACCGCTGAGCCATCTCTCCAGTCCTTATGTTAATTATTTATTAAAATTTCCCTTAAATTGGGGCTTCTTAAATGTTTTTGCTTGAGGAATTTTATATGATTCTACATATACATAAAATAAATATACAAATGAAATTACTAATAATGATAAGGAAATTAATTTTAATAGCTTTTTTTGGTATTTTTGAGACAGGGTTTCCCTGTAGCCCAGGCTGTCCTGGAACTCACTCTGTAGACCAGGTTGGCCTTGAACTCACAAAGATCCACCTGCCTCTGCCTCCTGAGTGCTAGGATTAAAGGCGTGCACCACCACGCCTGGCTGGAAATTAATTTTAAAACAATTCTTTGATATATACATAGAAATGTTTCCCTTTATAGCCCCAGCTGGTCTGGAACTTGCTATGCACACCATTTATCACTTATGAAAAATGAAAGCAAATTTACATACTGATGAATGGATATACTTATTTATTTGTACATGAAGAATCTTGACTGAATATTTGATGCTACAAGACATGGTGAGGCTTCAACATATTTCAGAGTTTATGGGTATTTTGGTTTTATAATAATCTCGAGAACACTACTTTGCATGAATAACTAGTACGAAATGTCAGAAGTGTGCTTGAGGCCATTTTAGAAATTGCTGGAGATTCTGTCCTTTTGTTAAGCCAAATTCATTTAACAATTTTTTTTTTTTTTTTGGTCTTTTTGAGACAGGGTCTCCCTGTAGTTCCAGCTGTCCTGGAACTCAGTGGGTAGACCAGGCTGGCCTTGAACTCACAAAAATCTGCCTGCCTCTGCCTCCCCAGTGCTGAAATTAAAGGCTTGCATCACCCTACCTGGCTTATCGATTTTTAGGAAACTCGAGTTAGGAACTGAATCAGCGATGTTAGAAATCAAACCTTCTGACAAAATTCAATCCAAGGACACACCAATTTGATAGCTACATACTTATTCAGTATTGGTGTGTCCTTGGAATGGCAGGAGAATACTCAAAGTGTTTTCTTATGTGTCTATAAAAGGAACAAGCTTTGTAGGTCTAATAAAACACTGCGACTTGTAACATGTAACAGTCTCAGATCAGAGCCAGTGTGCTTCAGGCAGCATTGGTTGGCATTGCTGAACCAAGACTGCAGTGAAATCACTCAATGCACCACAGGACAGCAGTACCAGAAATACCCTGGGATCATCATATATTTAATCTTGAATTAATTTTTGGTGTCTAGGAAACATTTTACTGTTTCTAATTTTTGATTCCCCCAATGTTCAGTTATGCAACCCCAGGTAGGCCTCAGTCAATCCTCCCCAGCAATCTTAATGTCTGTCTTCTTCAGCTCTGATTACAGTTCATTATCAGAGGGACTGCACTTCAACCTCACTCACAAAGCAGCATCGTGCAGAACTAGTGGCTCAGCATTCTTTGATATTCCAGTGTTGCCTTACCTCAGCCGTCCTCATTCACATTACCTAGGTGTCTTCTATATGACTAAGCATGCAACTGGATTGGAAATCTCCCACAGACTTTCCAAAGAACATCTATGCCAAGGCTGGACCCAAATTAAAATGTAGATAGACATTGATATCTTGTCTGTACAATAAGACAGCTATTTCCAAAGAAAACATTTAACTTGCCAGGGAACACTTAACACCTCCTGGTGATGATTATGTGAGAGGTAACTGCTTTACCCTTCAGTTTCAAGATAGGATTTTACATGGAACAGATTTAATATTGCAGGTATCCTTGGACAAAATTTCTTAATATCTAAAACTAACATATACTTTCTGTGTCCTATCTCATTTATTTTCATATGCAAGGTTTCAATTTCACCTAGTAAGTGTCCCTGGAAGTTTATTTTTATTATATAATTTTCATTCCTTTGGTCTTTATTGAATATCTGCTGGTAATGTTCTTTAGCTTATATCTAATTGTCCCTAATGTACAATAATAATGTGTCATGAAGTATTGATATCATCTTTAAAGCTTTCTTGCTAGCAAGGAGCCAATCAAACTAGCAAAACCAGAAATGAGAAGCCTATTCCCAGCAAGAGGCAGACAAGTGTCCACCAGCACCACCAGCTCTATGTCAGTCAGTCCTTTCCAACATAAATTCGAATGGCTCTTTAATCATATTGGAGCCAAGTCACTTCTCTGTAATGAAGGTTATGCCCTCGAAACTTCCCCAAATCATTCTCACGGCTTGGACACTGACCATTTGAAATTCCCTGGGGATGGACTCTGGTTGACCTACTATGCTATGCCCCTCTGGAGCAGCTGTTCCTAGTACAACTAATGCAGAACTGAAGAGGTATTTTGAAGATCTATGAAAGCATTTTCATAGATAGTTAGAATAAGTGGGATACATTTAGTAGGGCAGGATGAAGAGTGCCCTAAAATGTATAGAACAATTCCATAAAATGACCTCTAATTTCCCGAATGAAATCCTAATATGCTACTTGATATCCCACAATCACCTGAGCCTAGGAAGCTCCTGTTCTCATACAATGTGGTTTTGTATATTTTATTATGCCAATTTTTGTAGGACTCACCAGGCTTTATTTTATTCAGGATTTTACCCAGATATCAGAAATATTATATCAACAAAGCACTTTATTTTATTATATGGCCTACAAATATAACTGACATTTATCTGTAACTGTTATATTCATGTGAGCCTAAAAGTAAATGAAATATATGAGAGTAAATATCAAAAATAAATCTTAACAATCATCACAATAAATTACAGAGGATTAGGCTCATGCATTAAGACAAACTCCGAGGGACAGGTTTGGTGGTACGCGATGTGTAATACCAACACTGAGAAGGTTAAGAAAGGAAGACATTGACTATGAAATGAACCTGGGGCTAAGTAGCGATATCTTGTCAAAAAAACCTCTAATTTTAGCTTTCGATTTTTATATTTTTATTTATTATTTTTATTTTATGTGCATGAGTGTATTGCCTAAATGTGTGTAAATGCACCCATTTTGTGCAGTGCCCATGGAGGTCAGAAGAGGGCACCAGATTCCCCTGGAACTGCAGTTACAGGGTTTTTTTTGTTTTGTTTTGTTTTTGTTTTGGGTTTTTTTGTTGTTTTTTTTGGGGGGGGAGTTACACTTTTTAGCCACCATGTAGGCGCTGGGAATTGAGCCTGGGTCTTCTGCAGGAACATCCAGTGCTCTGAACTGCTGAGCCATCTTTCTAGCCCTTATTTTAAATTTTCCTTTTTTTTTTTGAAATCCTCAAGACCTAATAATATTTTCCTAGATTTTGGGTGACAAGTACAGTGCACATTAATACCAATCTGGAACTTGTGTTACCAACCTGTGGTCAAATAAAGCACAGAAATTGAGAATTAGGATTTACAACCCTTTATAAACTTGACAGAGTAATCTCAGTCTGAAAATCTAATAATGAAAGCACAGAAGTATATTTTGTGTGCATTTGTTTTATTTTCTAGAAAAAGTGTATTATTGCACTTTGTAAAGTATAATAAAATAGAATAAAACCATTGGAAAACTGGCTTTTCCTCAAAGTTGGTTTGAGAAACAACAATAAGTTGCACACTCGAAAATTCCACCAGCACTGACACTTTAAGGATGGAAAGGCATGTGAAGCAAGGACAAATAAACAGCGATCGAATAACAATCTTCATTTCTAACAAAATTGAATTCAAGGTAAATTAGTCTTCTTCAATCTACAAAGTGGTACTTAATGAATCATTAAAGTTTAAAAAAAAATGTCTGTACTTCACATGGTGGTCTAAGAATCTGTACAAGCAAACTACCAATTATACAGGTAAACCAATAATTGTGGCCCTTTTAGCTTATCCCCCAGAAGGGGATAAAACCAGCTGAACAATAAGTAGAACATACATGATTTAAATATTTTAACTAGTTCTATAAGATTATAATTAACACTAACAAGGAATGCACATTGTTTTCAATGTACATGGAATATTTACATAAATTGGTGCTGTACTTAAACACAAAGGAAAATTTAATGAATCATATAGTTGATGGTCTCTAAAAACAATATAGCAAATTGCTAACTAAAGCCTAACTAAATTTGTATTTATAGACACAAATGTATTATATATATATATATATATATATATATGTAACAAATATAATTTTCTGTTTAATGGGCAAAATTAAGGAAATAATTAAAATAGTTGGAATTAACTTTAAAAACTAAACAAACCAAATATTGTAGCAGAAATATAAAATGGAAAGACAAATAAAATGGAGGTGAGCATTCAAGTAAAACAGCTTGAGTAAGATCCAGAACAGAATTAAAAAACAAACAGGACCGGGCTGGAGAGATGGCCTAGCGGTTAAGAGCGCCGACCACTCTTTACAGAGGAACCGGGTTCGATCCCCAGCACCCACATGGTGGCCAAGAACCATCTGAAACTCCAATTCCAGGAGAACTCCAGTTCCAGGGGAGTCCGACACCCTCTTCTGACCTCCGCGGCATTGCACGACATGGGTGCACAAACTTGCATGCAGACAGTACATTCATACACATACAGAAATAAATAAAATTAAAAAAAAAAAACAGGACCAAACTGACATTTATACAAAATAGACAAAGGACCTCTGTCTAGACTGATTATTATAAGAATAGTATTCTGGATACAGAAACATCTTTCAGGGTCTTTAGAGATGGCTCAGCAGTTAAGAGCACTGGCTACTCCTGCAGAGGACCCTGCAGGGTTCAGTTCCCAGCACCCACATGGTGGCTAACAACCTGTCACAACACCAGTTCCAAGGGATCCGTCACCCTTTTCAGACCTCCATGACAGGGGTGCACATATATACCTAGAGACAAAACACTTATATACATGAAATAAAAATGAATCCAAAAAAATTCCTGAATTGGTAAAAAAAAAAAAATTCAAATTTTCAAATGATTATTTTAAAAAAGCCATAGACTTAGAGAAATGGATATAAAAATATGATGCAAGAAATGAAAAATACATTTAAACTAATAATCTCAAAATCCAGATTCAAATGTTTTATAGGTAAATTCAACAAACTTTGAAAGAATAGATGACACATAATTCCTATCTCCTGTAAAGATTAAAAATGCTACAGTGGTACATCACGGTATTAAATCAAGAAGAAAAGAAGCAGTGATCGGCTTGACATGGTCAAATTGGAGGAGAAATTCTGAACTCCTAGAAGGTAAATTGTTCAATGTGACTATGACTACGTGCCAAGTAGATGGGAAATGAACTTTGTGTTCATTTCAGTGATGGTTTGTTTCAGTCTCCTGAATTCTCATTTGTTCTTCCTTGTAGCTGAAACAGGTTGTACAAAGGTATCTCCATCTGTGCAATAAATGTATATAGTAATACATATATGTGAATATCGACATGCAAGATATTTGTCAGGATTGTCTTGTGTTCTAATGAGCCAAAATTGCTTTCTTTTTTAAAATTTTTTTATTTATTTCTGTATGTGTATCAATGTACTGTCTGCATGCAGGTTTGTGCACCCGTGTTGTGCAATGCCGCGGAGGTCAGAAGAGGGTGTTGGATTCCCCTGGAACTGGAGTTCTCCTGGAATTGGAGTTTCAGACGGTTCTCGGCCACCATGTGGGTGCTGGGGATCGAACCCGGTTCCTCTGTAAGAGCGGTCGGCGCTCTTAACTGCCCCCAAAATTGCTTTCTTATATGTGCTATGCATGGTGTTAAAGTGGCTAGATGCCTCCACTTGCAATTCCAATTGTCACATGAGTTATCATGTTCTGCTCTGTGCTTATTTACAAAAAAAAAAAAAAATCTTCCAAACACAACTAATAAAATGGGCCGCTATATCTTTTTAAGATGACTGCCTGTCAATAAAGTTTACACATTGAAATGAATGCTACTCTGTATAATTTTCAGATTATACTGCACATATGCAGCTGGAACAGACACTAAAATCTGCCATAAAGGGTGATCACCATCTATGCATAACAGCTGCTTTCAGGGCTATGATATCCCACACATTTCCATGTTTCTTGTTTAAATGCACATTTTGTTGAACCGTTTTGGTTCAGAGGGGAGAAGATTCTTTCCCTGAGTTGGGTTTGGGACAAGAGTTATAAAATTGTAAATAAAAAATATGAAAGCATATTGCTGTTCAGGGAATGCATAGAGTCAAATGTTATTGATATTTTAAATTATTGAGGTGGTGGTTATGGATGAAAAGTAATATCAAATAATAAAATAATTCAAAAAATGTTATGTATAATGGTAATAATTATAGAGCTATCCCACAAAATGTGGTTTACCACCTCAAAGCTTTCAGAAAATTAAGGTTTGTGTTTTTTCCGTCCCTTAGAACCTTCATTATCTTAAACTTCAGTTTTGTTATTTTCTCTTAATGAAAACAAAGAAGTATATTATATTGGAGTTTATAATAAATAAATGTGATAGTATATGAGAATATAGTCATGTGATAAATTGTATAGATTTAAATCTATATCTAAAAAGAAGTTTAAATATGTATCCACCGACTCACCCCACAAAATAGTAAAGTGTTTCATGCTTTGGAAGCAGTCAGTGAATTTAAGCCTGAATTCTTGGGATGACTTTAGGAGTTTCAAGATCACCACAAAACTTGCCCAGGGAATCATTCTGTCATCAGTGGCTTTGAGGTATTTTTTTTTTCCTGTTTCACTCTAATCATTGAGAAACTTGAAGAGGAAAGATTAGCTAACTGATAATAACGATTATCATATTTTTATGGCTGTTGCAATCCAAGCAGACCTGACTTTTCCACCCTTCTGAATTACTTTTTCCTTCAGTAACCAAAAAATTTAAGTTATGCCCACATCTGCAAAACTGTAAAAAGTCCAGTCTCTTTGCAAATATTTCTGAGTTTCCCTAGGGGAGAATTTTCATCTCATTATTCAAACAAAATTCTACTCCCAGTTTTTGCTTGGGAACCCCTGGTTGTGTCTGCTGAGTCTCCGTGCTTCTGTACCTCCTAATCTCAAAGCAAGTATTTGCTTTTTTCCTAAGATGAAAATGGAAGTTGAGTTTTCATTCATCTATAATTGATGTCCTCAATAGTGTTGTCCAGGAACCCTGATGTTACAAGAGATATCTGAGTGTGTAAAGCAGGTAGTCTCCATCCTTCTAGAGTTTACAGCTGAGTGTGGAGAAGATGGACATTAAACAAAGCATTGTATTGTAATTTTAGTAATTGATTACAGTTGTGATAGTTAGCAAAAGATGTAGAAGGTTCTGTGAAAGCATATATTTGCATATATTTAAATACATTCTAATTTAAAATTGAGGAAGCTATCCCCCAAAGGAAAAAAAAAAAGCAAACTTTAAGCATGAGCTGAAATTTATCAAAAGTGGGTGAGCATTTTAAGGTGGTAATTGCAAAATGAAAAAAAATGTCTAAGAAATTTGAGGAGGCTATTGGACGAAGCCATTGTGTGAGACAAACAGAAGCTTCAAATAAGGCTGGAAAGGCAAAAGGGCACAACGATGAAATAATTCATTCCCTCTATAAAGCATTTGGGTGTGTGTCATATTATAAGGCATTCAACATTCTGAATAAGTAGTTTTATATGCTATATATAAAGCATACACACAAACACATATTTATTCTGCTGGAAAAAAATTTATAAATTTTTGTCTTCCTTTAGTAAATAGCCTTGTTTGAATGTACAGAATCAAAAGATCTTTGTTCTATCAGAGACATCTTGTGTGTACAAGAAACAGCTCAAGATCCTTAAGAGAGAAATATTGAAGACATGGCACAGTGGTTCACTCTCCGGTATTTATAAATTAATTCAGTGGACCTAAGAGCTTAGTGTAAGACTGTGGTCTTGGTTCTGACACTTTGCAGCCTTCATTGTGTAAAAGTCTGTTGACATCATGACAGAGCTGGACAAATAGACATTGGTGACATTTCTTGGATGATCTGACAGACAACTGAGGGCTTGTGCATAGCCAGTCTGAAGTCAAAAGCACATACAGACTGAACCACTGAGCTACACTTACCTGGTGCAGTGGTTACTTGTGCATAAACTCTATTTTCAGAATAGTTTTTATTGAACTTTTTATGTGTTTCATACAAAATATTTTAGTCAGACTTAATTCCCTTTATACCTGCTTCTCCCTTGGCACCCTCCTTCGCTCCCCCTCCCCCAATTCACACCTTCTGTCATTCCTGCTAGAGCTCATTGAGCCAACTTATTCTCCCCACTCGCTCCTCAGTGCCAGCTCCTTCCCTGAGCTCTAGTCAGCCTATCTGTAGTCTGTTTTCTAATGAAGCCCAGCATTTAGGTCCTCATCTGACCACCATCTGCTGTCAATACTTCCTCAGCCGAGACTGGCTCTGCTGCCCATTTCTACAGTTCTGTGCTCGGGTTTTGCTCAAGTGATCTTACATGGGTCTTGTGCATGCTGATACCAATGTGGTAGGTTCATATGAACTGGGTCTCAGGAGCTTGTAGGACTCATTTCCATTTGGTCTTGCATCACCTCCCTGGCTCTTACAATCTTTTTGCTGCCCTCTTCCCCAAAGTTCCCTGGGTGGGTGAAGCTGAATATAGGCAGTCTGTCCATAGAACCATACTCTGTAGACTCCTAATCTTCATGGTTTGGCCATTCAGGCCCTTTTGGGTTCCTGGTCTCTTGTTCCATGTAGGAGCTTCCTTAAGAAGTAGGTAGTTAAGAGGTAGTTAATACCTCCTTGGATCCTTTTTCTATGATGCTTATGTCTTGTGTGTAGAAGTTGTATTGGGAGCTGGAGAGATGGCTCAGCAGTTAAGAGTGCCAACTGCTCTTGCAAGAGGACTGGGGTTCAATTCCCAGCACCTACATGGCTAAGAACCGTCTTTAACTCCAGTTCCAGGGGAATCCAACGCCCTCTTCTGACATCTGAGGCATTGCATGACATGGGTGCACAAACCAACATGCAGACAATACACTCATACACATAAAAAATAATAAATAAATAAATAAATAAATAAATATTTTTTAAAAGTTGTATTAGTCACTTTTCTGTTGCTGTGATAAAACACCATGACCAAAGGAACTTATAAAAGGAAGAGTTTATTTGAGCTTATGATTGATGGTTCCAGGGAATTAGAGTCCATTGTGGTGGGAGGCATGGCGGCTGGAGCTGGAGCAGGAAGCCGAGGGTCACATCTCGCAAAGAGCACAGGAAACAGAGAGATAGAGAGCAACTGGAGACCACAAGGCTTGTTAAACTCACTAAGCCTGCCCCCAGTGACATACTTCCTCTAGCATGGCCACGCCTTCTAAGACCTCCAAAAACAGTGCCACCAACTGGAGACAAATGTCTGAATACTTACAGCCTATGGGGGACACTCATTCAAACCACCACAGAAGTTGTATTGTAGATGTGTCACCTAGGCATGAGCCATTCATGGACCATGTCTGTGTGTGTCCAATTGTGGGACTCTGTACTACTCTCATCTGGAGCAAATGAAGCTTCTTTTCTGATGTTAAACCTCTGTCAGATATGTCACTAGTGAAGATTTTTCTCCCAATCTATGGGTTTTCTCTTCACTTCTTTGATTGTTCCCTTTTCTGCACAGAAACTTTTTAGTTCAATAAGGTCCCATTCATTGATTGTTGACCTTATTTCCTGTGCAACTACTGTCAGATTTATCTGACCTATATCTTAGAGGTTACTACCAATGTTTTCTTCTATTTAAAGGAGAAAAGTTATCAATGGTCTTATACCCAGGTGTAGACCCCATGAGTTATAATGACCTGCCTGGAAATATACCCCTACCACTACAATAGAGATGTACCTATTATGGAGGTAGCCACTGTTTTCTGTTGGTATTTAAGAACTGCTCCACAGGAGGGGACTCATGTTTGACACTATAACCTGGTCAAGAACCTGTGACTAGGGAGTTCATAAGCCCTTGCAGAGACCTACTACTTATGTTTTGTTAAAAGGACAGAGTATCAAACTGCCTTCTAAGTATTTGTTTATATCCATATACTGGTGTTGTTCTCAGCGTTCATCAGATAAATTTCTTTTAGCAAAGGGTGGCAGTTAATGCAATATCATGTGACATTATTTGGGGGCAATGTGAACAAATGACTGCTCACCCCAGATAAGAAATTGAGGATGGACCACCATCCAACGGATACCACCAAAGTCCAGCCTGGTGAACCAATGCATTTTATTGGGTTTACTTACAGGAATATGAGTTAGGTATTACTTCTAGTATCGGAAATGACTCAAAGACAGCTATCTCACTAAAGCCTGCCAAGCCTGGGTGGCAGTCCATGAAGGCTGAACACCTGAGCACCCTGCAGAATCTGTAAGCAGCTCAACAGCTTGAAGAGTATCTTTGCCAGGTAGCTCATCAGGTGGGAGCATGTGTCTCAGCAGTCCTTATACTAATATATGTTTGAGAAGGGAAGGGCCTAGTGAATCTGGTCGGGTTCAGGGACTTCTTCTGCTACTGAGGTCTTTTCTTCTGCACCTAACAAGCTTCCCTTCAGGACTGAATGTTTCACCTCCCTTTAGAATGTCCCATTGTAACTTCCCTTTTAGCCTTCCATGACTTAAGCTTCCCTCCAAGATAGAATGTCTTTATTGTTATGCTGCATGCAAACTTGCAACTGATCCGTGGGTGGAGAATAAGTAATTGTGATTGTGGAGGGTTTGACCCTAAAGGGGACAGCTGGGTCATCCTGTTGCAAGGCTCAGGGAACACTACAGAAGAACAAACAGGAGGAATGCAAGAGCCAGAGGTCAAGGAGAAGGACTGCAAAGCAGTGTCCTCTGGACATGATGCGGCCAATCCACTCATGAACTTGCTATAACTGCGGTTACCTACAGAAAGCCTGGTCAAGACTGGACATATCACCGTGTCATCAGGATGAGACAGGAGTCATGACGCCCCCCTCTTCACTGAGGGACTATGGACAGTTGTGGGCAGAGGGTATTACTGATAAGTTACTCCTGTTCTAAGAAATAATCTGTCACAAGTATACCAATAATTATACCAGTGGTTGAAAAAAGCACATCAAGTAGGAGAGAGTTCCTTGGATTTCAGTGAGAGAGTAGGAGATAAAGGGGCTGGAAACTCGAGTTATACATATGCAATTGTCAAACAACAGAACAACTAGAAGCAAAGAAATTTTGTTATGGTCTACTTTAATAATATAAGGATTATTGGTATTATGGTTAGTGGAATCTATATATGTTGGCTGTCTCTGTAACACTGACTACTTACAGTCCCAAACAGTAATCCTTTATAAAAATTTCTAAATCTTAAGAGTTTTAACATAGCAAAAACAGTTCAGCACATAGTACATTCCCAGAATATAAACTAACATTAATTCACCTAGTTTTACAAAAGAAGTATGCCACATAAACATCAACAGAAGAAAAATAAGGAACATGAAGAAATAAAAAAAGTGTGTGTGTATACGTGTGAGTGTGTGTGTGTGTGTACGTGTGTAAATCCTACTCAAATTAAAAATAGGAAAGATGAGCTGGAGAGATGGGTCAGTGTTTAAAAGAGTATTGACAGCTCTTTCAAAGGACCCAGGTTCCATTCCTAGCACCTATGTGTAACTCCAGTTCCAGGGGATCCAATGCCATCTGACCATGGGCACTGAATGACGTGGGTGCACTTACACACCTGCATGCAATACACACATATATAAAAAAATAATAAATAAAAATGTTAACACAAAATGAGGAAAGACTTTGAGGAAATTCTTCTCCTTTGTCCTTATCAACCATTTTTGGACACTGGTAGCTCACTGTGATGAATAGAAATAATACACATTCATTTAAAAGAAAGACTTTCCCGGAGAGATGGAGAGGTGGCTCAGTGGTTAAGAGCGCTGACTGCTCTTTCAGAAGACCAGGGTTTGATTCTCAGCACCCGCATGGTGGCTAAGAACCGTCTTTAAGCCAGGCATGGTGGTGTACACCTTTAATCTTAGCACTCTGGAGGCAGAGGCAGGTGGATCTCTGTGAGTTCCAGGGCAGCTGGGGCTATAGGGAGACCCTGTCTCAAAATAAATATAAATAAATAAATAAATAAATAAATAAATAAATAAATAAATAAAAAATTTTTTAAAGATAGACTTTCCTATAAAAAGTACCAACTTAAGAAAAAGCAATGTGGGGCTGGAAAGATAGCCTACAATGAAAAAACCAATACCAAAAAAATGAGGGTGGCTGGAAATAATAATAATAAATAGTAATAAATAATAATAATGAGCCATAGCTCATTAGTTAAGAAGACTGGCTGTTCTTGTAAGGGGTTCCGTTCCCAGCACCCACATGGTAGCTAACAACCATCCAGAACCCCAGTTCCAGGAGACCATGCCCTCTTCTGGCATCCATAGGCACTGTATACATGTGGTATGTACATAAATGCAAACAAAATACTCATACACATAAAAAGTAAAGCAGGAAAAGAATATTTAAAAAGGAAAATAAAGTTATCTATTTGAGTGTGAGAGTCCCCTCGCACACATCCTCATTTTCTTCTCCTTTGTTTTCACAAAGGACAGGTTTAAAGAAGACTAACAAATTTATATATATTGAACAATAAAGTATCACAAAATCATCCAGAGAGAACAATTCTCAACAAGTAAAATTTAAATTTTCGACTAAGCCCAGAAAATTTATTAAGCAACTATATGGAGTTGTTAGGCTACTTTAAATTATTTCTTCATCCATTTATTTTTATTTTATGTGTTTGTTTATCCTACATGTATGTAAGTATAGCATGTTCATGACTGATGCCCAAAGAGGTCAGAAGACAATGTCAGATGCCCTGTAACTGGAGTTAAAGATGGTTGTTAGCCACCAAGTGGCTGCTGGGAACTCAAGGACAGCCAGTGCTCTTAACCACTGAGCCATCTCTCCAGCCCCTTCATTCTACTTTTAGAATAAAATCAGTCTCCTCACTAAGAGGAATTACAGGTAAATTATAAAATGAAGTAAATAACTAAAGAAAAATGGGTAGTTGCCATTCCGTTTCTCTTTAGAGGACCTGCAGAAATGTGCTTCCAATGCTGGTTGGCTTTCATAAGCCTTTGAGTTTCTGGGTTTTTGTTGTAACTAATTATAATATCTGATTTTCCAAGAAGACATAGCAAATGTTGATTTCACACTTGCGAAGATCATGATAACTAATAAGTCAGGTTTTTCTTTTCAGGAAGAGTTACATAAATGCATAATGACCTTAGAGTAGAATGTTAGAGCCCATTTGGGGACAACAAACATGAAACTAGTATTGACATTCAGCACATGACTTCTCTCTTCTCAACACCTCTACAGTATGAAGGCTCTCTTTAGTTCCTAGCAAAACACATGAACACACACACACACACACACACACACACACACACACACACTTACATGGCAAGCAGTGGGGCATCTGGATGCCAGTGAAATTTCTGTCTTTTTTTTTCTTTTTGTCTTTTTGAGTCAGGGTTTCCCTTTAGTCCCAGCTGGCCTGGAGCTCACTATGTTGACCAGGTGGGCCTTGAACTCACAGAGATCCACCTGCCTCTGCCTCCCAAGTGCTAGGATTAAAGGCCTGCACCACCAAGCCTGGCTTAAAATTTCTGTTTTATAATGGCCTCAAATTTGGTCAGTTTTTAAACAAGTTTCATTGAATATGTTTTTAAACCAAATAACATTTAAAAAGCCAGGCGTGGTGGCACGCGTCTTTAATCCTAGCACTTGGGAGGCAGATCTCTGTGAGTACAAGGCCAACCTGGTCTACAGAGTACATTCCAGGACAGCCAGAGCTCCAGGGAGACCCTGTCTCAAAAAAAAAAAAAAAAAAAAAAAACCCTACATACACATAGTTGTCATTTTATCATTTATGCTAATTATGGTTTCTAAAGTTTCCTGAAACATTGTATAATCAAATATCAGACTATTGTTCTTTAAAGTATTACAGAGGTAAGTTCTGAGGTCTCTGGTCACAAAATCTTCAATCAATCAATCACTATGGAACTTTGTTACTTTTTGGTGAAAACATTTAAAATCACCCCTCTTAGAATGATTCAAGCATACACTACGACATTGGTCATTATGGCTACCGTGTCATACATTAGATTCTCAGAGTTTACTCATTTTGTGTAAGTAATATTATTCTGTAGCTTTTATCAATAATTTCTCATTTCCTGCTTCTACTGTATAAAGCCATCCCCATATAATCTTGCTTTATGTATGCTTTTTTTTTTTTTTGTCTTTTCCAGACAGGGTCTCCCTGTAGCCCCAGCTGTCCTGGAACTCACTCTGTAGACCAGGCTGGCCTTGAACTCACAAAGATCCACCTGCC
>VZQC01010984.1:3349233-3450152 GCA_009823505.1 Rhizomys pruinosus | reverse complement strand
AATTGTCCTACAAGTAAAAGAAAGTGTTATAATGTGATGTTGTGTTATTCAGAAAAAATATATAGGCCATTTGTATACCTTAACCCAATACAAATTATAAATAAAACCAATTAACATTTTATATTCCCAATTAGTTCAGTTGTATTACCATTTCCCGTCTGAAACTCCAATTCCAGGAGAACTCCAGTTCCAGGGGAGTCTGAGGCCCTCTTCTGAACTCCGCGGCATTGCACGACACGGGTGCACAGACTTGCATGCAGACAGTACATTCATACACATACAGAAATAAATAAAATTTTAAAAAAACAACACCATATCCTTATTCAGTACATTGTTACTTCATTAGCATCAAATTCATAGCTAAGAGTTTCTACCTCATGATTTGAACAAAGCTTATAAAACAATGTGTTTTCTACCTGAAGCATGTCACGGCCTCTAGCACTCCTGAACTCTAAACAACAGTTCAACACTGTTTTTTGGTAACATCTACCCCAGCCTTTGATGTTCATGATTCTACTCTTGGGGTGTTTTTTTTTTAACACTCCTTACAAATAAAAAATTTACAAAGTCTGAAACTGAACTGTAGGTTAACTATAAAACATATTTAAGGATTCACAGTTTGACTGTAAGCTTGTAAGGTAAAAAGTATAACTTTACTGGAGAGATGGCCTAGTGGTTAAGAGCACCGACTGCTCTTGCAGAGGACCCAGGTTCGATCCCCAGCACCCACATGGCGGCTGAGAACCGTCTGAAGCTCCAATTCCAGGAGAACTCCAGTTCCAGGGGAATCCGAGACCCTCTTCTGAACTCCGCGGCGTTGCACGACACGGGTACACAGACTTGCATGCAGACAGTACATTCATACACATACAGAAATAAATAAAATTAATAAAAAAAAATTTTTAAAAAGAACAATGTGTCTAAAAAAAAAAAAGTATAACTTTACACTCCTAAATTACATAGTGATTTAGCAATACCGGTAAAAATATAAATTTACATTCCTAAATTACATAAATACATTTTTAACAAATAGTGAATAATTTTTGCCAAAATGAAGAATTAAAGTAATAATATAATATTCTGCCTCAGATATTATGTTTAAGAGAATTATGATTCCTAATCTTTATTTTTTATTTTATCTTCAAACTTGAAGGGGCAAAGTATCGATCATCTGGGCTGAAATAAACTTTTAGGAACAAGGTGTACTGCACTGACCAACAGTCTTGAGAAAATGATTTCTGACTGTGGAGTGGTTTGATGTGAAAGTGTTGGTAATAAAAGCCTGGATGGTGCTCAGAAGTGAAGCGTCCACTGCTGTCTATTCCACTTTCAAAATCACCCACTAGGGTTTATGGATGGCAAAGACATAAATGAGGAACTTGCTCTCGGAGGCCTGGTGGGTTTGTCATGAAGCTTTTCTATATAAATAAAGGAGACACTGAGAATGGAAATTACATTATTTTTAGTGCTGTGTTAAAAGGGAAAGGTCAAGTTAACCCCTTAAGAATTCAACGAGCAACATGATGTACTATGTGTCCAGCAAAGCAATCCCCGAATGGTCCTTATGGACATCTGGTGTGAATCATCCATCTTTTTTGCCCCATTAAAATCAGTGGCACCTCATTAAAACAGTTCAGCAGCTGAGCACGCACATGACGCGGTCTTCAAGGAGTTAACGGAAATAGCTGTAGGGATCAGGAAGGTTTCTGTCTTCAAGGGCTCATAGGCACCCAGACAAAGAAGTCCGGTGAAGCATTTCCAGAAGATCTACTTCTCTGTCAAGGTGATAAAGGTAGAGCCCTTTGTGAAATGGGATTTTTTTAAAAAAAGAAAATCATCTCTCCAGACCCTCATAGTGCAAGCAATTATGTCTCCTGAGGTCTGATAATTCTCTGGTCAGTAACAGTGCTGTCACATGTACCTTAACCCTGACCTGAACAAAGCAGTGAGTCGTAAGAGAATATTTCAGATAGACCAGATGAGGACTTTGAAGTGTTACATTGCACTGACCCCAGTCACTCAACTTCAAGACAGCTAAGTTTGATGGCCACCAAGCAAAGACCCGAGCACTTGCTCTGACCAAACAGAGGGGCATCAAGCCCAGTGGGGTCAAGTCATTCAGGGTTGCTGTGATCTCATCTCTCCTTGTGTTCTCCATCTTCCTCCTTATTTCTTTCCTCCTCTACCCAAGAATCATTAAAAACATATCTACTCTGGCCTTAGAAGGTAAACTATTTCAGGTACTAGATTAAGTTTTTGAAAATAATCTTTAAAAATATTTGGACTGGGACTGGAGAGATGGCTCGGTGGTTAAGGACACTTGCTGTTCTTACAGAGGACCCAGATTTGATTCCCAGCACCTACATGGTGGCTAACAATCACACATAATTCTAATTGCAGAGGATCTGACACCCTCTACTGGCCTCTTTGTGACATTTCGGGTATGTAGTGCACTTAACAAACATGCAGGCAAAACACTCATTTGTGCGTGTGTGTGTGTGTGTGTGTGTGTGTGTGTAAGAGAGAGAGAGAGAGAGAGAGAGAGAGAGAGAAAGAGAGAAAGAAAGAGAGATCTTTATTTAAGGCAAGACATGGTGGAGCACATCTTTAAACCCAATACTCAAGAGGTAGAGACAGGAGGATTTCTGTGAGATCAAGGCCAGCCTGGTCTACATGATGAGTTCCAGGCCAGCTGAGGCTACAGAAAACCACTGTAAATGATAACAAAAATACAAAATAGCTCCATATGAAACAGAATGCTGTCCCTTAGTGGTTTCCACATAGCAAGATAATTCTTAATAAATTCACCTTTAAAAATGATTGATATAGGTAAGCAATAAATCAGCAAAATATATGAAACTATTCAACTAAAATAATGAGAATAATGACTCAACCTGGTTAAGTTTGCAGATCCATATAAACATCATAATTCAAATTGTATGCAGCTTAAAAAGAAGGTAATTCCTTCACAGACATTACTAGTTGCAAAGCTCTGCCCTGTGTCTGAACATTTACCTATGGGGCTATGCCTATTAGTGATCATTTTATGTCTACCATATTGATAGCATTTTCAAGGTCAGAATGACATATTGGTGAGTATATGAATTCTCATTCATTATTAAGATTATAAATTTGTAGCCATATCTTTGAAGGAATTAAATATATGTGCATGTATGTATATATTTTCACACACAATAATAAAAAATAATAAATATAAGATCATTTTTAAAATTCATTTCCTTTAGTTTCAATGACTTTCATTCCCATTTCAACTCTGAATGCTGAGAATTCCTTCATTTCAATACTAAAACATTTTTATGGTCACATAAAACATACTTTGGTCATACTTAGAAGCCCCTCTCCTCTCTGTACACCTCTTATAATCCACCCACCAGATTTCATGTACTCTGTCATATATATTGAGTCCTCTTGAGTCAAGTTTATGTCCCCAAATGTGGTTAGGTGTCTGTCTGTCTGTCCCCTGAAGCACAGTTAATCTATGTAGTGTGACATCCTGAAAGAAAACTGACTCTCCTTCTCCCAGTAATTATGGGTTGTCAGTAGTTCCTAAGCTAAGGTTGGGGTTACATATATGCAATCCTATTGCTCTGGTGGTCAGAATTTTTCCTTCATGAATACTTACAGTTATATTCCAATCATTTTCAACAACTATGTTCACACCAATATTGGCTATATGACATAATAGTGAATATGCAGCTAAAATTTCAGTATCTGAATTGCTTAAATGACTTGTGGTTCACCTATACGATGGATTATTTTGAAACCCTTAAAATAATAATATAGTATGTACCATGATATACAAAAATAAAACTGCCTCTATTTCTTTTAAAAAAATATTTCAGAGCTGGGCATGGTGGCGCACGCCTTTAATCCTAGCACTTGGGAGGCAGAGGCAGGTGGATCTCTGTGAGTTCAAAGACAGCCTGGTCTACAGAGTGAGTTCCAGAACAGCTGGGGCTACAGGGAGCCCTGTCTCAAAACAAAACAAAACAAAACAAAAAATTCAGTATACACATTATAATGCATATACACAGCAATATATTCTAAAATATGTAGTGATTTATAGAAATAAATATAAAACACACCTTTCTTGGCTTAATTATGTATTTATTTTTTGATTCGTTTATTTTCATTTGTACTTAATGAGTGTTTGGCCTGCATGTAAGTCCACCACATACATCCAATGCACCCAGAGGCCAGAAGAGGGCATTGGATTCCCTGAAACTGGAGTAACGAGTGGTTGTTTGATACCACACTGGTGTTAGAAACTGAACCTAGCTGTTGTGCAGGAGACTGGTTGGCGGCTGGCGGCTGGCGGCCCACCTCGGCAGGCACCATCCGACGCTAGGACCGTAGAGAGGAGCTACATGCGTGGATAGAAAGTCAGCCAGAGGTGCGCACTACCTGTGCCCAACCACCCATGTGGGGACCGTGCACAAGCCAAAGGATTCAAACACTGCCCCCTCCCCAGGTGGAAAGTATAAACTGCTGGTACTGCGGTTTAAAGATGTTGGGAGGATACAGCAGTGTCAGTGATTGGACGCTGTATAGCCAAAACTGAGGAAGAAACCAACAGGAAGCAAACTGAGTAACCAACCAATCCCCCATAGCAACATTTGAGATTAGTAACAGAAGGCAAACAAATAAACCAAGGGGGAAAAACAACAACAACAAAAATATACATGCCAAAAACACAACGGAAAAACAACAATATGGGAAAAGCTCAAAATAAATCCCCATCGAACCCAACCACTCCTCTAGAAGATCCCAACAAGGAGACCTCTCTGAAAGGGAACCAAGATACCAACCTTAGAAGAACAATTGTAGACATATTCAAAGACTCTAAAGAACAAATCAGAGAACTAAAGGTAGAGAATGAAAAACTCATGAAGGAACTAGACGGAAAGAATGATAAACTCCAGAAAGAACTAAAAGGAGAGATTGATAAACTCAGAAAAGAACTAGAGGAAGAGAAATACAAACTCCAAAAAGAGCTAGAGGAAGAGAAATACAAACTCCAAAAAGAGCTAGAGGAAGAGAAATACAAACTCCAAAAAGAGCTAGAGGGAGAGAATGACAAACTCCAAAAGGAAGTGGAAACATTGAAAAGATCTCAGGCTGAAAGGAAAAAGAAACTGACCAGCAAAGCAAAGAGCTACAAGAAAAGAATGAAAAGCTCCAAAAGGAAGGGGAAATACTGAAGAAATCGCAGGATGAAACCAAAAAGGAAATTGAACATTCATCCAATCAGCAGAAAAGGAAGGGAAAAAGCCTTAGAAGCAGAATGGAAGAAGCAGAAAAAAGAATATCAGACCTACAGGATAACACAGTGCAGCTAGAAACCTCAAGTAAAGATTATGAAAATTTTTAAAAAACACGAGAGTGGAACAACCAGGAAATGTGGGACACCATGAAAAGACCAAACCTCTGCATCATAGGGAGAGAGGAAGGAGAAGAATCCCAAGAGAATGGTATTGATCAGATCTTCAACAGAATAATAGAAGAAAACTTCCCCAAACTGAAAAAAGACAAGCCCGTAGAAATACAAGAAACACATAGAACACCAAATAGACATGACCAGAAAAGAAATTCCCCATGTCATATTATAGTTAAAACACTAGATGCTCAAAACAAGGACAAAATACTGAAAGCCACAAGAGAAAAACAATAAGTTACATACAAGGGGAAACCCATCAGAATCACACCTGACTTCTCAGTGCAAACCATGAAAGCCAAAAGAACATGGACCAAAGTATTCCCAGTACTAAATGACTTTAGATGCCAACCCAGATTACTATACCCAGCAAAAATGTCAATCATAGTTGAAGGAGAAAGAAAAATCTTTCAGGACATAAAACAAAATGAAAGAACACATGTCAAGAAAACCAACACTTCAGAAAATACTCGAAGCAATTCAAAGACCAGAGGAAAGGAGCAACTATCCTTAAGCAACCCAAAAGAAAAATTATCAAAAGCATAACAGAGTAAATAAATACCTAGACCAAGAATGCAAACAAAAAATAAGTTGAAAGGAAACAACACATATCTCTCAATAATAACCTTAAATATTAATGCTCTAAACTCCCCAATCAAAAGACATAGACTGGGAGAATGGATTAGGAAACAGAGTCCATCTATATGCTGCCTCCAAGAAACCCATCTCACCCTCAAAGACAGAGAGCATCTTAGAGTGAAAGGATGTAAAAAAAATATTCCAAGCAAATGGTACCAAAAAGCAAGCAGGAGTGGATAGTCTAATATCAGACAAAATAGATATCAGAGTAAAATTAATCAGAAAAGACAAAGAAGGCTGTTATATCCTTATCAATGGAAAAATTAACCAAGAAGACTCGCAATGTTAAATATTTATGCACCAAACTCTAGTGCACCGAACTTTATAAACACAATCCTTCAGGACCTTAAGACACAGATTAATCCCAGTACGCTAATAGTGGGGGACTTCAGTATGCTAATAGTGGGGGACTTCAATACCCCACTGAGCCATCTGGATAGGCCAACTGGACAAAAAATAAACAAAGAGATATCAGAACTGAGCAACACAATACACCAAATGGACCTCACAGATATCTACAGAATATTTCATCCAAACACCAGAGAATATACTTTCTACTCAGCACCCCGTGGAACATTCTCCAAAATTGACCACATACTGGAACACAAAAGAAGCCTCAACAAATACAAAAGGATTGAAATTATTCCATGCATTCTATCAGACTACAGTGCAATAAAGCTCAATATTAACACCAGGGTAAGCCCTACTAACTATAAGAACACATGGAGACTAAACAACACAATACTGAACAATGAGTGGGTCAGAGAAGAAATAAAGAATGAAATAAAAGCATTCCTGGAACTAAATGAAAATGACAATACAACACAACAAACCTGTGGGAAACATTAAAGTCAGTCCTAAGAGGGAAATTTATAGCCCTAAGTACCCACATTAAAAAAACAGAAAGAGGGCTGGAGAGATAGCCTAGCGGTTAAGAGCACTGACTGCTCTTGCTGAGGACCCAGGTTCGATGGCGGCTAAGAACCGTCTTTAACTCCAGTTCCAGGGGAATCTGAGAGTGGCATTGCACGACACTGGTGCACAAACCTACATGCAGACAGTACACTCATACACATACAAAAAAAAGTGTTTGCTGGGCTGGGGAGATGGCCTGGCAGTTAAGAGCGTCGACTGCTCTTGCAGGGGACCTGAGTTCGATTCCCAGTACCCACATGGCGGCTGAGAGCCGTCTGTGGCTCCAATTCCAGGAGAACTCCAGTTCCGGGGGAATCCGGGACCCTCTTCTGACCTCTGTGGCATTGCACGACACGGGTGCACAGACCTGCATGCAGACAGTACATTCATACACATGCAAAAATAAATAAATTTTTTTAAAAAATTAAAAAAATAAAAATAAAAAAATAAAAAAACAGAAAGAGAACAAGTAAGCAATCTAACACTACAGCTAAAACACTTGAAAGACAACAACAAATGAATCATAAACCCAAAAGACAGGAAGAAATAACAAAAATCAGAGCAGAAATCAATGAAATAGAAACAAAGAAAATACAAAAAAAATCAATGAATCCAAAAGCTGGTTTGAAAAGATAAACAAAATAGACAGACCTCTAACCCAGTTAACCAAAAGAAAGAAAGAGCAACTCCAAATCAATAGCATTTGCGATGAAAGAGGTAACATCACAACAGATAAAGAAGAGATCCAGACAATCATATGAGAATACTTCAAAAACCTATACTCGGGCTGGAGAGATGGCCTAGTGGTTAAGAGCACCTACCGCTCTTACAGAGGACCCGGGTTCGATCCCCAACACCCACATGGCGGCTGAGAACCCATCTGTAACTCCAATTCCAAGAGAACTCCAGTTCCAGGGGAATCTGACACCATCTTCTGACCTCCGTGGCATTGCACAACATGGGTGCACAAACCTGCATGCAGACAGTTCATTCCTACACATACAGAAATAAATAAAATTTAAAAAATAAAATAAAAATGATTTTAAAAAAACCTATACTCTACTAAATTTGAAAACCTAAGAGAAATGGATGAATATCTGAAATTCTGGGATTTCCCCAAAGCTTAACCAAGAAGATATTGACAGCTTAAACAGACCCATAACAGTTGAGGAAATTGAAGATGTAATAAAAAGCCTCCCAACTAAAAAAAGCCCAGGCCCAGACGGCTTCACAGAAGAATTCAATAAAACATTTAAAGAGGTCTTACAACCATTACTACTCAAACTTTTCAGAAGGATACAGACAGAAGGAAATATCCCAGATTCCTTCTACAAAGGCAGCATCACCCAAATACTAAAACCAGGCAAAGACACAAACAAGAAAGAAAACTACAGACCCATATCATTGATGAACACAGATGCAAAAATTCTCAACAAAATACTTGCAAATTGCATACAGACCCACATCAAAAAGATCATCCATCATGATCAGGTTGGATTCATACCAGAGATGGAGGGATGGTTCAACATACGTAAATCAATAAATATCATAAAACACATAAATGGACTTAAAGACAAAAAACCACACAATCATCTCAACTGATGCAGAAAAAGCTTTTGACAAAATCCAGCATCCCTTCATGCTTAAAGTCTTAGAGGGAATTGGACTGGAGGGATCATTCCTCAATGTAATCAAAGCCATATATAGGAAACCCACAGCCAACATCATCCTAAATGGAGAAAAGTTGGAAGCATTCTCTTTGAAGGCAGGAACATGACAAGGCTGTCCACTATCACCACTCCTCTTCAATATAGTGCTTGAAATGCTCACTAGAGCAATAAGGCAAGAAAGGGAAATTAAAGAGTACTAATTGGAAAAGATGAAGTAAAACTATCCCTTTTTGCAGATGATATGATAGTTTATGTAAGGGATGCTAAAAACTCCACCAGAAAACTCTTAGAAACGATCAAAGTTTCAGTAAAGTGGCAGGAGGCAAAATAAACCTAGAAAAATCAGTAGCCTTCCTTTACACCAACAATAAGCAACTGGAGACGGAATATAAGGAGACCTTTTCAATCACAATATCCTCAAAAAACTTGGAATAAACCTAACCAAAGACACCAAAGATTTTAAAACAAAAATTTTAAAACCCTGAAGAAGGAGATTGAAAATGACATCAAAAGATGGAAAGACCTCCCATGCTCATGGATTGGAAAAATTAATATAGTAAAAATGTCCATTCTGGGCTGGAGAGATGGCCTAGTGGTTGGGAGCGCTGACTGCTCTTGCAGAGGAACCAGGTTCGATCCCCAGCACCCACATGGCTGCTGAGAACCATCTGAAACTCCAATTCCAAGAGAACACCAGTTCTGGGGGAATCCAAACCCTCTTCTGACCTCCACGGCATTGCACGACACAGGTGCACAGACCTGCATGCAGACAGTACATTCATACACATAGAGAAAAATATATTTAAAAAAATGTCCATTCTACCCAAATTAATATACAGATTCAATGCAATCCCAATCAAAATCCCCATGAGCTTTTTCACAGACTTAGAAAAAAAATCCTTAAATTCATGTGGAAAAACAAAAGACCCCAAATAGCTAAAGCAACCCTGAGGGAAAAGTGTAATACTGGGGGGATTACATTACCAGACGTCAAGCTATATTACAGGGCTATAGTCATAAAGACAGCCTGGTACTGGCAAAAAAATAGAACCATTGACCAATGGAACAAAATTGAAGATCCGGACTTGAGCTCATATAACTTCAGCCACCTCATATTTGACAAAGGGGCCAAAAAAGCTCAATGGAGAAAAGATAGCATCTTCAGCAAATGGTGTTGGCAAAACTGGATCACCATTTGTAGAAGAACAAAATTAAACCCCTACTTCTCACCCTGTACAAAAATCAACTCCACGTGGATCAAAGATCTCAATCTAAAACCTGAAACCCTGACGGTGATAGAAGAAAAAGTTGGCAGCAACCTACAAGACTAGGTGTAGGAGGAGACTTTCTAAACCAGACAGCAGCCGCACGGGAAGTAAGGTCAACAGTTGACGAGTGGGGCCTCATAAAAGTCAAAAGCTTCTGTACAGCAAAAGAAACAATCAAGGAGATGAAGAGAAAACCCACAGAGTGGGAAGAAATCTTTACCAGTGACACATCTGACAGAGCATTAACGTCAAGAATATATAAAAAAAATATACAAAAAACAAAGATGTAAGAAGACAAATGACCTACTAAAAAGATGGAGTAAAGAGCTGAACAGAGTCTTCACCTGTGAGGAACTAAAGATGACTGAGAAATATCTTAAAAAGTGTTCATCATCATTAATAATTAAGGAAATGCAAATTAAAACCACTCTCAGATATCATCTCACTACAGTATGGATAGCTAAGATCAAGAAAACAAAAGATAACAAATGCTGGAGGGGTTGTGGCGAAAGGGGAACACTGCTGGTGGGAATGTAAACTTGTACAACCACTATGGAAAGCAGTGTGGAGAACCCTTAAAAGACTCATAATGAGCTTACCACCTGACCCAATCACACCACTCCTGGGTATATACCCCAAATACTCATCCTACCACAAAGATATATGCACATCCATGTTTATTGCAGCTCTCTTCACAATAGCAAAGAGCTGGAACCAACCCATACGCCCCTCAACAGATGAGTGGATGACAAAAATATGGTACGTCTACAAAATGGAGTACTATTTAGCAGTAAAGAAGGATGGCATTATGAACTTTGCAGGAAAATGGATGGAGCTCGAAGCCATTATGCTGAGTGAGGTGACACAGTCCCAGAAACACAAACGGAGAATGGTTTCCCTCATTTGTGGATGCTAACACCAAATCCCCCAGATGAAAGACAAACTGAATGACAGTATGGTTATGTTTTTGGTTTATCTGTAAGCCACTATATTGTCATAACGTGAATCCCTCAATGGGCTCTAGAATCCACCCTGTAATTTCTGTATATGGGTGAAGCGTATGTATCCATATTTTAGAATAACATGAAATTAATGGAGGAAAATGTGAATTCATAAGCATAAAAAAAGACTGAGAGAAAGATGCAGGACAGTTATGATAGAGTGCATGATCTGGTATGGTTTGGGGTGGGGTAGGGGGAAGGGATAGGGGAATATGCCTGAACAGAATTGAAAAATGATGTATGGAATACATAAAACATCAATAAGAAAATTTAAAAGTAAAAGAAACTGAACCTAGGTTCTCTGCAAGATCAGCCAGGGCTCTTAACCATTGCACCATCTTGCCAGCCCCTCTTGGCTCATTTCATACTTTTCCATTATTAACAATTATGGTAACAGTGTCCTCAGAGTTTCAGATAATGTAACCAAAGCTGTATTATAGAAAAAAAAAAGTATATTTGAAAGCTCAGATGGCTGAAGTGCAAGGCAAGGCTTTATAGAGGTAAGTTTCCATCTTGTAAATGGCAAAGCTTTGTATCTAAACAGAAAAACAATAGGGAATGCAAGAGCAGAATGCCTCTGTGTGTGTGATAGAGCAGCCAACGCACATCAGCAACGTGATTTCTCTCACTGATCCTTCTTCTGTGCTGTTCTTGCAATACTGACCATTCAGCTCTGGTGCTGCTCACCCTAGTCATCTGAAGATGGCTGTGGACATTCTGAAGGCTCTGTTTCTTTCTTCAAGTGCAGAGCAAGAAGGAAGGCCAGGTCTTATAATTGCATTTTAAACAGAAGTCGTGCAACTTCAACAGGACGCAGATGTTGTTTCAAGTACCCATTCCAAAATTCATTACTGCTAAAGACAAAATTCCATGGGTGGTTTGGGTAAACTCTTCAGTGCATACGTACAAGCTGAGTGTGTATAAACCACTTGGGTACAAATGGAAAGTGATACAGGGTTGTATGTTAGTTAGTTAGTTAGTTAGTTAGTTAGTTAGTTAGTTAGTTAGTCAGTTAGCTAGTTTGTTAGTTTGTTTGTTGTTTGTGGTATTCTATGACCTACTTATATAAGAGATGGGGGAAAAATTCTGGGGGAAAAATAAACATCTCTCAAACAAACTTCTGTCTATAAATACAAAATGTTGTAATATCAGAAAAATAATCAAGTTTCTAGACCAAAATTTTGTGACATAATACCACTGATACCTGAAAATGCTAAAGAAATCCTTCACTTTAACCAAGCCAAGTAGTCTTATAGAGCCCATTTTCAATTAAAAGTGGAATTGTGGTAATTGGTTTGTTAATTATGCTGAAAGCATCTCTTCACCTTTCAGAGTTCGGACTTCTTGCTCTAGATTGCCACTAACCAGGCCTGATACAGATGGTGCCTCATGAGTCTATCTACCCTGTTTTCCCATCAGCAAATGCCAGAGAAGGCTCCATGGAGTCAGTGAATCTATCTTCTGTCCCCACTAACATCTCTTGCTTGATAAACATATCATTTGTGTTATGCGAAGATTACATACAATTCTAACAATGGTAAGGTAATTATCTCCCACAGACCCAAATGAGGAAAAGAGAGGCTCAAAAGTTTAAATGTTCCATGATGAAGTTTTTACCAATTAGCATAGCCAAGCTTTGCTCTCAAGCACATCTGGAATGAGGGCATACTGCCATCCCAAGGGCACACTGTCTGCTGGGGACAGAGCAAGGTCTGTAAGCTATATCCCACAGCAGAGCAAATGCCTTTGCTAGGGTGAAGAGTGTGGGGACCTCTTCATGTGTTGACCATTGGGCAAAATTAAAAGCAGTAAGACATTTAAGTACTTTTTAAGAAAACTGTTCTCATCAGAACCACTTAAATTTCTGTCCTCATTACTTTGAGGTTGATTTTATCTATAATTTGTTTGAAATGAATAATGAATGTGAATGCAAATCACATCTGGTTTCTTGGATTCCTTTTTTGAAGAGTTTTTTTTTTCTTTTTCTGGGGTGAGATGTTGGTGATAAGGTAAATTGTTCTTGATATTAAGATGCATAATTATGAGGACTGATATGTAGCATAGTAGGCAGAGTGCTGGCCTTGTATGCATGAAGCTCTGGGTTTGATCCCCTGTACTGCAAACAAAGTAATTCTGCTTCCTTATTCCAAGAGACAGCAATTAGAATCTGGATTAGAATAGCAATAGGAACTAAGTCAATGAGGTTTTCAGTAAATTGCATGACCACATATGTATACTTGTACAATCATGGAATTAAGTATCACGTTACAGATAAGAGTTCAGTGCCCATCCGTGATCACAGCTATGACTGCCAACCCTGTAAGCCAGGTCCCCCTAAGAGTAAAAAATTGTTTCCTATTAAACTACAAAACCCATGTTTTTTTTTTAATCTTTTTGAGACAGGGTGTCCTGTAGCCCCAGCTGGCCTGAAACTCACTCTGTAGACCAGGCTGACCTTGAACTCACAGAGATCCTCCTGCCTCTACCTCCCGAGTGTGAGTATTAAAGGCATGCGCCACCAGGCCCGGCACAAAGCCCATGTTTTAAAAGCCTATGTTTTGGGTGGCAGAGGCTCATGATAGGTGTCTTATTCACCAGTAACCGCTCTGCAGCCTCTTATTCTCTGCACACTGGCCAGTTGTGGGTCTCTGTATTAATCATCATCTGTTGCATGAGGAAGCCTCTCTGGTGAGAGATGAAAGATACATTAATCTATGAGTACAACAATAAGTGATTAGGAGTTGGTTTAATACTGTGTCTATAAAAGAAGTCACAATGGTAAAACATGCACAAGACCCATACTAGCTCAAGCAGGATGAAATACCGGCATAAAGCTGGAGAAGTGGAGAAGCTCCAACAGTAGCTGAGGAACTATTGGCAACCTATAGCTACTGGGAAAGGGAGAGCTGTTTTTCTTTAAGATTGTGACACTGGATAGGTTAACAGCTTCCAGAGGATGGACCCACAGTGAAGGGCATTTGGGGAAGAAATTTTGTCTAGATAAAGCTGTATACATATAATATATATACATATATGTGTGTGTGTGTGTGTGTGTGTGTGTGTGTGTGTGTTTCAAGAAATCAGTCAAAGAGTATTAAGGAGAGGGTGAAGATAGGTGGACTAAATATGATCAAATGATGTTGTATGAGATTCTCAAAAAAATCAATAAAAATGGGGGAAAAAGCCCGTGTTTTCTTAATTCTTCAATGTTATCATGTCCAATACCTTCTTTCCAGAGAAATATGTTAGAACTTTAAAATGCCACAAAAGTAACTATTGATTTAAAAACTGGCCTGTGAGATGGTTCAGTGAGTACAAGTGTTTGCCATCAAGCCTGACAATCTGAGTTTGATCCTGGGAAACTTCATGCAGAAGGAGAGAAGAGGATCGTACAAACTGTCCTCTGCCCTCCACATGGGCACCGCGGCACCGCACGCTCCTCCCAATCCATAATCAAAAATGTATGTGGAATATGAGTTTGCATCTCATTCAGTTATTTTATCACCTGTAATATGATCAAACGCTAATAAAAAGCCATGCGGAGCTACAGTGCCACTGTATGACAATGGTTAATTATTTCTTTTAACCAAAATACTAGTTTGCTTGAGACAAACATGTTTCAAAAGGCAGGTAGTTTAACAACTTTTTTGAAGTTTACTTCAAGAAAATTATAAAATTATCCTACAGAGTGAGTTCCAGGACAGCTGGGGCTACAGGAAGACCCTGTCTTGAAAAGGCAAAAAAAAAAAAAATGCTCCTTTGCTTATTTAATCAATTATTCTATTTAGGTGCTGAGGCTTTAGAGTATAATCTGAATTTGCTTTATAGAAGGAAAACTAGCATGCATTCTTTATATTGAATCTTCTATTCCTAGGAGCAACTACACAAAGTACTAGAAAGTTCTTGTCCCAAAATGCCACTTTTTTTTTTTTTTTGGTCTTTTTGAGACAGGGTCTCCTTGTAGCCCCAGCTGTCCTGGAACTTATATGTAGACCAGGGTGGCCTTGAACTCACAGATATCCACCTGCCTCTGCCTCCCTAGTGCTAGGATTACAGATGTGCACCACTCTGCCTGGGTCCAAACTGCCACATTTTAAAGCTGTCTAATATCCCATTTTCCACATAAAGTACAGTACTAGGCAGATAAGACATACACTGATTATGTGGGTGATTTTTTTTCTAGGAAAAAAATGTGAGAAGAAATTATTTTGTCAATTCATGATCAAAAACAACAAAAATCAACAAATGTGCATAATGGAAACATCGTAAAAGAGTTCACAAAAGAAACCAAAGTTTGTAACTTTCTCTTTTTCTCAACCCTAAACCATAAATAAATAAATAAATAAATAAATGAATGAATAAATGCAAGGATCCTTAATATGCATTCAGATGAAAGACACATGACACAGAGCTGGCTTTAATCCCAAAGGGTCAGAGCAACAAGTGTAAGTTTTAAGTAATTCATCTCCGGAGTTCATAGGAAACTACTGTTAGAGTAGAGGAGACACATGCAGAAAACCTGTGGTCTTGCCTGTGAGGACTTTGATGTGGTTTCTTCTTCTTTTCCCCTTTTCATAAAATGTGACTTGAAAGAGAAGAAGGCTCTACCTCTGAAAAACGATCCTGCTCCGTTAAGAGACAGACAAGGCAATAAGTTTAAAACAAAATTTAGGTGGGAGGGGAAGAAACAGCTGTAGAAGTTAACCTAAAAGTTCAGCAAAGCCTGCCAAGACATGTGACAGTGCTTAACTTGCTCAGAGTGGGGACTCTCCTTAGAGACCGCTCTGAACATTATCAAAAGCATTCCCTTTAAAGGAGGCCAACTCCTGATAATAATACCAGGGAATCTAACTCAGCATCTCCCCATAATGGGATTCAGATTCTTTGCAAACTTGGGAGTGTTGAAGGTTTAATTACCCAGTAAAACAAGAAAAATGCATTATACAGTAGAGATAAATGAATGAGAACACCAGGGAAACATGTTTCTCCATAAGTCATTTGGTCACATGATCTCTTCCCCATTTCCTCTCCCTATTATTATAGCTATTTTATTACACGGTCCCTAAAGACAGAGGGCAAAAAGCAAAATGCTCAGCTTCCTCCAAGTGCTTCCCACATTGAATGTTAGAGAGTATAGTTTCCTCAAATAACATAAAGCTTTATGAACCTTTCTTTTTAGTGTTTCAGAGAGATAGGAAAAAGCTGGTCAACCTCGAGATAACATAAAAACAAATATACATTAAAAATACGAGAAGAGAAACAGATGTTAAATATATCTGCGCGTATCATCTATCTACATCTATCTATATCTATCTACTATCTATCTATCATCTATCTATCTATCATCTATCTGTCTATCATCTATCATCTGTAAGTCAGTTGATCTGTCAATCTGTTATCATTTCCTCGGGCATTTTTTCTGACTAAATTGCTATTCTTTCAAACATATTAATCATGGAAAAATATCTACATGAGTGGATAATGGGGGTCAATAACAGTGGCCAGAAACTAAATGAATCCTTCTCCATGCTTCATGTAGGAACTGAAGGAGTTCGTCTTTTTACCTACATTGGGTTTTATTTAATGTTTTTACATATATTTATTTTTAATTTATTCTTCGAAAATTCCATAAATGTATACAATGCATTTTCATCATATCCACTCATCATTCTCCCAGGATCCCCTCCCAATTACATTTCCCTCTCAGCTTCATGTTCCACTTTCATAGTATTTTTAGTTTCTTTCATAACCTACTGAGTCTAATTAGTGCTGTTACTGTTTGCATAGGAGTGGGGTCCTTCAAGAGAGCATGGACAACCTTCTGATGACTACATTCCTAAAGAACAGTGTCTTCTCCTCCCCCAGCACCCAGCAAGTATTCACAGTCTCTTTTTCATAAACCAATCCTGGGTTATCCGTAGATTCCACTCTACTTACCACTACTTGTGGAAAGTTAGAGGCTGTTTTATGTATGGATACTAAACCATGCTTTGAAATAAGGACTCAATGTTATATGATCTGTAATAGAGAAATCGCATTTCACTTCCACAATATGATGCAGTGTTGAAATATGTCACCAGGGAACACTCTAGTTACGTGACTTCCACAGATACACTATAATGCTGTTGACACAGACAACTGAAGCAAAGTAAAACAGAAAAAACCTTCTGCATTGCTCTACTATATTTCTACCCAAGCTAGTGAAAAAGAAAAGAAAAAGTATTATAAGAAATGAAATCTCATGGAAATTATAAAAATTGATAGCACTATAGAAGCATTGTCCTCCTCTGAAACTCTATAATTTAAGAAAGGGTTGTGTATAAACTAAAACTGAAGACCAAAATATAAGGGTTGGGAAATTATGGCTGTTTCACTGCAAAGCATAGAAAGATTTTAGAAAATACACAAACTCTAATAAATACTTATAAGTCACTTACTATGAATACTATTTGTAGTTCAAAAACACTTGAGGAAGTATTTCCAGCAGAGGTGGTTATTCATCTGCTAAAGTGGTAGTTCATCTGAGCAATAAAATTATTTCAGGATAATCATGTACTTTCTGTGCTGTGAGCGTAGTTCTCAGAAAATGCTTTGAGTTACAAATCAAAGAAAAACGTCAGGTCTTCGGCAGCAGGGTCTTATTGCCTCTCCTCCTGTAGGTATCCCAACTTAGAGGCAAGGAGCCCTTACCTTTTGTGGGGCCTTGGATCCCCTGGCCAACATCCACCTGGTAGAACAATCCATTGCTGATGTCAGAGCTCCTGTATTAATATATTAACTCCAGTTCCAGGGGAATCCGACACATTCTTCTGCCCTCCATGGCATTGCACCACACGGGTGCACAAACCTGCATGCAGACAGGACATTCATACACATAAAGAAATAAAAAAAAAAAAAGCAGGGAGGCTCAACCCTCCCCCACACACCTCCTGCAGAAAGGCTGAGGAGCAGAGTCTATAAAAAGTTCTGTTTACATATAAAAACGAAATATAACATAGACTTGGTTTGCTTTGCAACTAGGGATTTGGTGCTAGCATCCACAAAGGAGGATGTGCTGTTTGTTTTTCTGGGACTGTGTTACTTCACTTGGCATAAGGTCTTCTAGTTCTATCCATGTACCTGCACAGTTCATGATGTCTTCTTTCTTTACTGCTGCATAGAACTCCATTGTGAAGACCCTTAATGGGCTTGAGAATTTACCTACCACTTATGTTCAGATTTTGTGAAATGGTGTGTGGGTGGAGGATACGTACGCATATTTTAGAGTAATATAAAATTAAAAGGAAAAATGTGCAAAAAATAAAAGACTGAGAAAACCATGCAAGACATGCATGGCAGAATGCATGATCTGGGGTCGGGTGGAGAGGCACAGAAAGGGGAATGTGTCTAAATTGGACTGAGAAATGATGTATGAAATATGCAAAATGTCAATAAAATATTGTATATAAAATAGAAAAAAAAAACAAATCAAAGAAAAAGATGCATACACAGTGGACCTAACTTAAGATATGCTCATAATTGTTTTTATTTTAGTAAGAGTCAGTCATTAAAAATTGTTCAATCACTTACAAGTTCTGCACACATTTGCACTCAGATCTGTTTACTCTCACCTTGTCTCTGTCTGGCAAATGGGGGCCGGCATCATCAACACCCCAACAGTACAGAATGATCTAGTCAAAACGCCCCAACAAAGAGTCTTTTTCCTCTGGTAGCTGCCAAATCATAGCCATTTGACTATAATTTCAGATGTAATGACAGCCTTTAGGACTATCATTACAGTACTTTAGGCAAGAAAGTCTAAGCTGGGATTTTTCACTTGTGCATGTGTAGGATGGAGCTGATTTACAGTGAGTCAGTTAGGATTCTTGAACATGCTGTCTAATGTGCCCACTCCATTTTTGTTGACTACAAAATGCAGAGGATTAGTATTTGTGCCATGTCAGCAAGAGCGACGGGAGTTTGACCTTTCTCTATAACAGGTCCACTGCCTTTTCCTGCAGGAGCTCTTTGCAGGGCACTGTAACATATCATTACTATGACATCACTGCCAGGGGTTGCCATTTCAGAGAAAACATACAAATGGCCCAATAATGGGTTTCTTCATGCGTCAGTGGAAGCCGGTAAAAGGAGCTTTGTTTGTGTCCTTATTGTCTGATGTACTGGAACTACAGTGCCTTTTTGACCTTTGCAGTGTCAGTCATATCTCTCTAACACAATGCAGCTAGGCTAGGAGTTGAAGGGGAAATGTAGAAATCAAGAGTAACTATGATGTCTCCTTTGGACAGTGTGAGATGGTGTGTGGCATTTCCTGCCTGTTCATGTTAACCTCAGTAGAGATAAGACCCGGTATTGCTTCACTCCTCCTGCCTGGCTGGCACAGAGTCAGGAGCTGGAGTCTCTGTGAAGTTATTGATTTGTTGCATCTTGGTCAAAGCATACCAGCTTGTACTTCGGCACAAGTATGCTAATGCTAACACTTCAGCTATTTAAACAAAGAGCTGGCAGATAAGGAGATCCTGTTATGAATTCATGAATATACTTAAGCGTAATCATTTGAAGGAGAATATTCTGACCTACAGAAACCTATGTCTTTTCTCACTTTAACAGTTTCGCGTCAAAGAAAAGGGAAGGATTACCACAGATATGCTCCTAAGACCTCATAAGATCTACATGTGGCATTTTCCTAATAACTAGAACAAGAGAGAATTTAAATGTACACTTACTCATGCAAGCATATACAAAACTAGAGTTTAAATCCAGTTAACTGATTTTTGAAGGCTATTTAGGTGTTACACAACTCTTATCAGAAAGAGAAGATAGGATTTATAATTTAAAATTTACAAGTATACTACAATTAATGGTTTAATCTGAGAAAATATTTACTACTTGCACTCAAAATAATGTGGACTTATAGATTGTCAGACTATTAAATAAACAGCTAGGCATGATGGCACATGCCTTTAATCTCAGTGCTTAGAAGGATGAGGCAAGCAGATCTCTCTGAGATCAAGGTCAGTCTGGTCTACATAGAAATTTAAAGCCAGCTGGGGCTACAGGAATACCCTGTCTTAAACAAACAAAACAAAGGAATACTGAGTAACAATTACATCATGGTATTTTAATAAAATGCAGTTTCTAAATAATAGCTGCATACAAACTGCATATCTAGTTGTATTATTCTGGAAGAACCTCAAGTACAGTCCTCGGGAGTTGCTTTAAGGTCAAATATGAAAGCAAGTAATACTTCCAGGGATAATTTTTTTTCTTTTTCTAAAAGCTCCTATTATCAAACATTCTGCTAAAGGTACACTGGTTTGTGACTGAACAAAACACATCTCTGATTCAAGGGAGTCAGTCAAGACAACATTTAAAACTAAGGGCAGCACATTGAGAAAATGCTATCAATCTGTCTTCCGATATATTAACAGAGTATGTCATTTCCTTGAATGGTTTGAAATTTGTCTTTGTTCTAATTTTTAACGTTTTACTGTAAAATACACAAAAACTGCTGAACAAAGCAAAGATATACAGTTCATTGATTTCTCATAAACCAAACATCTGTGTACTGCATCAAGAATTAGTGCACTGCCCTCGCCCTTCATTTCCCTTCCCAAAGACATCTTTCCTCTTCCTCAAAGCTGTCCATTGTCCTGCATTTTATGATATTTGCTTTTCTTGTATTTTTATACCTAAGCATATGTCCCTAACTCTGAGAGTTTACTTTTATGTGTTTCCTTTACTACATATGAATTGAATTATATGGTATATCTTCACTTATGCCTGGATTTGTTTCAACCAATATTGTTTCTTCAGCATTTATCTATGGTATTGCCCACAACTTTAGTTGGATAATTTTGAATACATATGTGTTATTATTTAGTGAGTTTCTAGTTTTGTGTTTGCTATTTAAATTGCTTTGAATATTTTTTTGAAACATGTAGAAATACAATTCCTTTGGACATCCACCTTGGGATGGAACTGGGTCTTTAACAGATAAAGTAACAAAGTAAGGTCTGAAACCCATGTCTCTAAAACAGAAAAAGAAATTTCTTGGATTTGCTATATTAAATCATAGCAAAAACTACATTATATATTGATATTATTGTATTTTATACAGGATGTGTCAAGACATCTCACTTTAAATAGTAAATAATGATAAATAAGATCAGTAGTTTCTTTTTCAGCATTATTGAAGACAAAACAACTATTGAAGAAAGTGAAGGAAAGCACTTGAGAGGCATTGGCCATGTCTGTGAGGCATCTTCTCAATTGTTAATTGATATAAGAGCCCGACCCACTGTGGGCTGTGGCATGCCTAAGCAGGCAGGCCTGGATTGGAAAGACAGCTCAGGAAGCCATAGAACAGTCTGAGGGAGGAAACCCCTCAGCTGAAGATCCCTTTTCCAAGGTGACTCTAGTTTGTGTCTAATCAGCACAAGCACCAAGTATTCTTTTTTTTTTTTTTTTTTTTTTTTTGTCTTTCCTAGACAGGGTCTCCCTGTAGCCCCGGCTGTCCTGGAACTCACTCTGTAAACCAGGCTGGCCTTGAACTCACAAATATCCACCTGCCTCTGAGTGCTAGGATTAAAGGCGTGCACCACCACACCCAGCAGCACCAAGTATTCTTAACCCTGAGCCATCTCTCCAGCCCTACTACCTGGCCTTAAACTTACTCAACTCAATCTATTTATGCAGTCACTGTGTACTCTTTCCTCTCCCTCTGCTTTTAACCTAATGAAAAAATAATAAAACTGGCCATGAATATTATCTCCTCTAGCAACTTTGATATTCTAATATTCTTTAATATTTAATAATCTGTTAAAATGACACATGGAGGTTACTGAAATATAAGCTAGTTTTTAAATAGGAGCTTCAGCATCCCATAAAAATTAATGAGGGACTGCAGGGATGATGGCTCAACAGTTAAGAGTATTTGCTGCTCTTGCAGAGGACCCAGGTTTGCTTCTCGGCACACATAACAGTTAATTCACGACTGCTTATAACTCTAGTCCCAGGGAATCCAGTGCCCTCTTCTGGCCTTCACAGGCACTGCAAACTCACAATGCACATAAAAGCATGCACACATACATATACACATAATTATTTTTAATTACTGAACTTTAGTGTTCAGAGGTAATATGATGGCTCCCAGGAGAGAAATTAACCCTGTGAGTTGTAATGCCAACTTAGCAAACAAGATATGCCCACTTATGCAACAGGAGGATGATTATTATGGAGGTAACTAACTGCTCACTGATTGGATTTGGGCCCACTCCACTAGAACAATTTATAGCTAGCCTTGTCAGAACCCACTGGTGTCCACAGGCTGGGGAGTTCATAAGGGAAAAGAAAAAAGAAAGAAATTAATGAACTTGACCAACCATTCCCACATCTCTCTATTCCCAGTGAAGGGAAAAAAAAAAAAAAAAGAAGTCTTTGCACAATTTTACACATTCCCAAGAATCTGATGAGTTACTCCCTCTTCCTGACCTGATATCTTGTCCCCGTGTTCATGAACACAAATGCTGCACCACCGAGTTCACAAAATAAGACCCTTTCTTTTGATAGTTCTTAAAAATCTATGCCCAGAGCTTTTTGTAAATTTAATTTTATGTAAGACTGTTTTCTATAATAGCAATTGTACAGTTTCAACAACTGTGCTTTGTTTTCATTTAAGTAATGATGTTTATGTGCCATAGAGAATCTCAAGCTCCATGTGGTTTTACTAGCATTTCCAACAGCCTAGGTCTCTAACCATCTGCTATGCCCCGAATATGGAATGGCCCCTACAGACTCGTGTGTTAAGCACTTGGCATGCAGCTAGTGGTGCTGTTTGGAGTGTTTGAGGGAAATTTAGTAGTGGAACCTAGTTGGGGGAAGTGAGTTACGAGAGGAATGTCTTTCAAGGTTAGCCCTAATCCCCAACCCCTTCCTGATCCTCTGTTTTCTGTCTTCCATGAGGGGAAGAGCCTCTGCCATCCCACTTCCACCTATAGCAACACTGAGTTGAGTGACCATGGAGTGAACTCTCTGTAACTGTGAACCAATTCAGACATCCATCTCTTGGATTGCTTCTATTGGGTATGTTATAAAGGTAAAAGAAAGGCTCAGTAATTCACAACCATAGCCAGATCAGGATGAATATGCATTATTTCCCCTTGTACTGTGTGAAACACTATTCTCATTTCCCCCAGATGTGGGCACAGATGTATAGGTCCTTTCTAAGCACTATGGGGAATTATCTTTTACTGCAAGCATATATTAGAGTAATTATACTAACATAAACAATCTTATTTGCAAATAAATTTCTAGTCTAACTGTGAAAATAGCAACCTTTTGCCCTCCCTGGTGCATAATATTAATATAGTTACACTCTTGTCCACTGATGTTGGCTCTTGTCCATGATGTTGGAAGAGTGATTCGCTATAACCATGGAGAACACTTTGGAAAGAGGTAGATAGTGAAAAGCACACTTGTATGATGTAAAGTTCCCACTTACACAAACTCATCATATGGAATAATTATAGGTATGTATGAAGGTATAAAGGTTTAGTCTATGGTGATCTTTACAACATTCTAACCATGAAAATCATCAACTTAAATGTTCAGCAACAGGGGATGAGTACATTATTCGCTTTCATCCATAAAGTGAAATATTATGAAGCTATTAAAATGTTTACAGAGGAGCATTTAATAATACGAGAATATATTTTTATTACTAATAAACAGGCAAAAAGCAAGTTGCAAAATATTCACATAAGGATGCATTACAAATGCTTTCAAATCTCATCTAAGACACTTATATAAAGCATATATTGAATTAAAATGTTACCACTGATAATAAAATCTAGTGTATATTTTTAGTGTTTTTCAACATTTTGTGGTTTCTATCATATATATGGTTATCTTTTAAAAAAATAATAGTTATGTTCAGGCATATCCAAACAAGGCACATTTCCATTCTGTACTTAGCTTCAACTGGTAACATGAAGGCTATGATCTCTTTTCTTTCCCACCAAGCCTGTTTTATTAAGGAAAAATGCTATTTCAATGTTAAAAATTATATCAAGTCATCTTTACTACTGATACTTTATTTTACATGACATCAATTTTTATTGTTGAAGGTTGAGGGTTAGGCCCCATCAAAAAATATATGGATAAGCCAGGACTTCATTTATCTGAAGGTGGTCCAAAGTGTGTATTTGTTTCCTAATTAATAACATTTTATTGAAAAATCTCTCATTTGTATCTGTCCATAACTTTATTTTTTTAAGACAGGGTCTCCCTATAGCCCCAGCTGGCCTGGAACTCACTCTGTAGACCAGGCTGGCCTTGAACTCACAGAGATCCTCCTGCCTCTGCCTCCTGAGTGCTAGGATTAAGGGCATGTGCCACCATGCCCGGCTTAAAGACAGTTCTTAGCCACCATATGGGTGCTTTTATCTGCTGAGCCATCTCTCCAGCCCTCATAACTTTATTTTTTAATAAAATGTATTTTGCACCTGCTCCCCACACTATTTTACACTACTTCATTACAGTGGCAGGGGAAAGATGCACATGTATTTGGCAAGGAAGTGCTATGCTGAGGAATGAGCAAGAAGCAGTTAGGAAGAGTTCTTGGTGTCTTTTACAAGGTGGTCAGGGAAAGCCTTAACCATCAGAGGCCATTGGAGCTGAGACCTCAGTACCAATATCCGTGTAGAGAGCATGGCAAGTTGGAAGACAGGAGCATGAGGAGACTCAAGGAACGTCAGGGAGCCAGCTGACCTGGATGAGACCAGAGGGAGAGCAAATGCATAGGCGCAATAAACACACCGTTTGCAGATGCAGAGTGCCTTTAAAAGCTATTTTATTTTTTCCTTTCAATATCTCATCATGAGCAATATCTTTTCCCACCCCATTCCGTGATTCCTTACTTAAAACTCATAGAGAGCTTTCTCTCTCCACCCCATGTGGCGATCGTTTATTGTATCCACTATGTCTTCTTTTAGTACCAAAAGCATGTCCGCATAACAGCCATATTTACTTTATATATTTTGTTTGAAGGGCCTTAGGGTAAATTATCCAAATAAAGTTCCAAGAGTCAACTAGATTAAAATGCATAAAACAGGAACAACCACTAATAAGTATAATGCTTTTAAAAACACCATCAGAAAATGGCACAGACTCGTTAAAAATAAAAATCATTCATCTAGGAGCCAAACAGGTTTCTTTTTTCTAAAGATTATCTTGCAGATAAGTTCATGAGGATAACAAATTATGGGGTAGATAAGCTCATGTGGATAACGAATGGTGGGGTAGATTTCACCAGAAATGCCAGGTTCTTGACAAGAAGACACTGCTTTCTTCCTTCCTTAGAAGACACAAAATGAAACTGGTATCAGACATACTGGGTATCTTCATTATAAATGTTTGGTTCAGTACTGCCCAAGAAAAAGAATCAGGCTCCTTCTCAGCTCTGGAATACTGCAGCAACCCAGAACCCAGGGAGAGTTCCTTAGTTCTTAGTTAGAGAAACAGAGCTTCTCTCAGGCAGAGTTGACATCTATGTATGACTGGTTTCAGCTAGATAGACATGTTGGTCTGCCAGAACTGAAAAATGGCCTCCTGTACCCTTAGCTATTTATACTGATTTCTTGAAGACGTCAGGGGACAGCTTCCAGATAATAGTTAGCTTTCTACAAGGCAGCTTCCTTGTTTTTTTTTTTTTTTTTTTTTTTTTTTTTTTTTTTTTTTATTTTTTTTTTTTTTTTTATTTATTTCTGTATGTGTATGAATGTACTGTCTGCATGCAGGTTTGTGCACCCGTGTCGTGCAATGCCGCGGAGGTCAGAAGAAGGTCTCGGATTCCCCTGGAACTGGAGTTCTCCTGCAATTGGAGTTTCAGACGGTTCTCGGCCGCCATGTGGGTGCTGGGGATCGAACCCGGTTCCTCTGCAAGAGCGTCGGCGCTCCTAACCGCTAGGCCATCTCTCCAGCCCCAAGGCAGCTTCCTTGTAATGAAGCATTCCTTATGGAATTTCATCATAGTACACAGTCCTCATGTGAGTTAATCACAAGTGGACTGTGTTGGAAGGTGTTCTCACCTACACCATCTAGGATGATGGAGAAGTTGTCATTTGTGTCAACTACTTCAATGCTTCTGGCCAAGTACTCATACAGCTACTTATTTTATTTTTATTTTATGTGTATGAGTATTATGCCTGCATGTGTGTAAGTAAGTGTACTGGTGTTGTGCAGTGCCTGTGGAGGACAGAAGAGGGTATTGGATTCTCTGGAACTGGAGTTATGGATGGCTGGTTGCAGCTGTCTGTAGTGCTGGGATTAGAACCTGAGTCTTCTACAAGAACAGTGAGTATTCTCTTAACTACTGAACTATCTCTCCAGCCCTCAATATTTCTTTAAATGATGTAATATATGCCATGACAGCGAGCACATGCAAATTACTAAATCTTAAGCTGAAGAGGGGAAAGCCATGAATGGTTGTGGGTATAAAATCTAGACAGAACCACAGGAGCAGTCCACTGAACTCTGCTTTACAGCTTTCACTGCTTTTCCCAAGGCCACATCCCTGTCCTGTGACTGTGTGGATTCATCATTTATCTCATTATGTTGTGGTCAGCTTCTATGTCTTGTGCTATATCAGAACAGCAAGACCTTGGGTCCTTCTCTTAGACCTTGTAGCAATGCTTCCTCTACTTGGAGTGGTAGAGGTCTCTCTAGTGTCTAGAGAAAAGGGACTTCTGGACTCAAATGCCATGTGGTGTATGTACATAAACTGTTGCATTCCCTAACCCCATTTGTTCGAGGTTCTCGTAGGCTACCTGGGTGTGTGCTTAGAATTAAAAGCGAATGCGGACTTCATTCAGGGGACCATGGGAGGGAAAGACCCCCATATGGAGCAAAAGTGCAGGATTGATAGTTGTTTGGGATTGCCAAGGAGGAACTTTCGAGCACTTCCTTAAGGAAAACATGACTTCTTTTAGAAAAAAAAATCCTGCAATTCAAGTGATATGCATCTGTATGTATATATATACATTTATGTATGTATATAACTATGTATGTATGTATACATACTGTAGCAATACAAGTTGGAGAGAACAACAAAAGAACTGAAAAAAACTCTGGAAAGACTTAGAAAAAGATAGAGGACATGTATGGCAGAGTGCAGGGACTTGGGTGGGGTGGGGGGCATGGAAAGGGAAGTAACTCTCGATTCAATTGAGAAATGGAAAAAGTTTAATAATAAAAATGTATTTATATTTAAAAAAGTGAATCTGTTTGGTCAGATTGAAACGTTCATGGCTGTTTCTTTTCTAAATGAGGCCTACAAAGACATGAATTAAATGTCTTACCCAGAAACATGAAGCAGAGGCTTATCAAAGATGGAGAGTTTGAACTTGGTGCAGTAGTATGCTCCCGACTCCTCTTTGACTCGACCTTGAGCCGGGTAGACTTCATGATCTTCACCCAGTGATTTACCTTAAACAGCATGCATGCTGTGCAATGTGTTTTGAAGAAGATTGGTATAACTCGGGTTTCTATGGAGCTTACAATCTAGCTTGTGTTTTTTTTATATTTTTTGTGCTGTTTTAAATAATTATGGTCAAAAAACAGAACTACATAACTCCACAGCAGGATGAATACCTAAGAGAAGGTTAAAAAATGCCCTGTGACTTTGTTAAAGAAATCCAAATATTTTTCATAAAATTGCTAATGTGAGACTCTTGGGGTTCCAGGTGTTTGTGCAAATGGCCAACATATTCTTATTTAACATTTACCTAAGATATACCAATATTTTTGCTCCTATTTGCCTGTTGAAGCAGTCTGTTTTTATGCCTTCAAACAAGTTTTGTGGAATGCTGCTCTGTTTAAATAGTTCATGATATCAGCATGTCAGAGGCTTAAATTTGCCGTTAAGAGTCTTTTTAATGAGGCTCGATAGGGCATGTATCCAAGCAGAATTTTGCTGTCTTTAATCTTGAGCTTTATAGTAAGAGTTCACCATATCTATTTAATGTGGGAGAATGTGAACTGGCGATGCTTTATTCCATATGTTATATATTTATGAGACCTGCTTATCCAGAACTCACAGCCCAATTATTACTCTAGCAAGAGACCCTATTTCTACATTCTTGTTTCCTCCTCATGCACAGCTGCAAACCACAAGCAAAGTTTCTAATGTTAGACAAGGTGTATCCATTAGTTCCACTAAAAAGCTCTAACCACTGGAGCTCATTGATTTTTAGTTTCATATATCTTTAATGAGGAGATTAAATACTTGTTTAGGAAGCAGAGCCCGACTTAAGTGCTGCTTGTTCCTACAGCATGTTCACTTGAAGACTTTTGTAATCCCTCTCTTAGGCAACACCGTGGAATAAGCCTTTCCAGCTTATAACAGAATATCTAAGGAAATCTATAATTGTGAAAATGAGCATATTAAAAGGCTTTTCAAAGCATTCAAAAATAATACGTACAGGAGAACCAAAAACATTTCTTTTTTAAATTTTAATATTTTTTAATTTTTTATTGTTATTAAACTTTTTCCATAAGTCATACAGCATTTCTCGATCGAATCCAGAGTCGCTTCCCCTTCCATGTCCCCCACCCCACTCAAGTCCCTGCACTCTGCCGTACATGTCCTACATCTTTTTCTGAGTCTTTCCAGAGTATTTTTTTCTTTCAGTTCATTTGTCGTTGTTCTCTCCAATTTGTATTGCTACAGTATATATACATATATATATACATAAATATACACACACATACACATATCACTTGAATTGGAGGACTTTTTCCCTAATAGATGTTATGTTTTCCTTAATTTTCTGATATCTGAGCATATCTTTGGGATTCTTTACTATTAATTCTCTATAAGTGGTTAGTAACACAGCAAATTCAGATTTCGAATGAAAGTAAAATGCACTTTGATCACAAAGTAATGTAGATTATAAGAGAAGAGAAAATTTTGAACACAAGTCTAGGAGATGATCCAAGCTATATATCTCTGGACTATAAAGAAAAAAAATTTCTTTAGTGCTTGGAATCTTTTTCAAGTAAATGAAAATTTATAAAATAACTGTAAGGAGAGGCCATGACAATTCATGTCAGGAAAGTAAACAGAAGAGTGACTGGAATGAAGAGGACCAAGCAACATTGACGGCTGCTCTGCATCGTGTGCCAACTGTGGGTGCAACATGCCCCTGAAAACAGCATCAAGCGGAGGGAGAGGAACTGCAGCTTTGTGCATGTGGAGGCCTTTGTGCGTGGTAAACAATCCATACTCTAGGAGATGGGCTGCAGGTCCCTAGGTAATCTAACCAGAGAGGGAAGAGAAGATCAATTGATTGCTGACTCTCCTTTAAAGAACAAAAAGTTTTCTCCTCGGGGAAAGAAGAAGTGAACATGATGATAGAACTGCATGGGGGGCAGAGCAGAGACGTGTGTATGAAAAGTGGGAGAAGCATGACTATACAGTGAAGAATAAGTTATGTGAAACCTATCTGGTTCCCTTAATGATTTTGTGATTGACCCTTCATAATACTGAAGTGGATTTGATCCAGGGACAAAAAAAATAATCTGGGTGCTGACAAGTAAATCTTTAAGCATCCCCTTCTCTAATAATTTTATAGTTATTGAACAAAAAAACATTTGAATATATATAAATATTCTCTTGGAATCCTTAAGGTATTCAAAACCTTTAGGTCAGAAATTCTACCTGCAGGAATTCATTTTAATGAAATAATTACACCTATTTCTTATATGTAGAATCCATAAGCTACAGGGTGGGAAACTCTAAATTTATAACCAGAAAAGAATACTGAAACTATGATACAGTCATACAATAAAGTATTTTCCAGCTATTAATATCGCCTGAAGTTATCACTGGTGGCACAGGGAAGTGCTTGGGTTAACCTACATGAAAACTGGAGAAAACACCCATTATAGTACAATAATTATAATACAATAATTGTGGGAAATATGCAGACTACGAAAATGAAATACATCCATACTTTCATAGTGTTTAGAGTAACACTGTGGGGCCCAACTGATTCTTCTCAGATCTCTGATTTTGCCAAATTCTGCACAATGAGAATGTATTCATTCTAACTAAATTTAACACCAATGACTAAAACAGATCTCTGATTCTTCTCAGATCTCTGATTTTGCTGAATTCTGCACAATGAGAATGTATTCATTCTAACTAAAATTTAACACCAATGACTGAAATAGATCTCTAAGAAATACAAGAATCCCTGTACACATTCCCAACATTCTGTAATTGTGATATGGCATCTACACAGTTCACTCTTGAGAATCCCACAACCAAGTAACAAAAAATAATCACACCTAAAAAAAAAAAAAAAAAATCAGGTTTTAAGACAGTTTACAATTTTGTGCTGAGTCTTCTTTTGCCTGTCCTTAGGCACAAATATATCCACGTTGGACACACCCCGAGATAAATTTGTATGTTAAGCACTAATTTTAAACCCTCAAAATTTCCTGAAATTGAACTTTTGTTGAAGTCAAAGCATGTAAATCGGCTCAGGACCTTGTACCTGCTAAAAACGTGTTGCTAATTAGTTTACACCTCTAACTGATACATTCTTTTTAAAATTTAATCTGTTTTTAAATATTTTATTTATTATTGTTACTTTATTTTATGTGTATGAGTGTATTGCCTACATGTAAGTAGGGGTACCTGTGTCATGCAATGCCCATGGAGTCCAGAAGAGAGCATCAAGTTCCCCAAGAACTGGAGTTACACATGGTTGTTAGGCACCATGTGGGTGCTGGGAATCAAACCCATTTGGGTGTTAGAAACCTAAACTGTGTCTCTGCAAGAGCACCCCATTGCTCTTAACTGCTGAGCTATATCTCCAGCCCCTCACTGATATATATATATATATATATATATATATTCATATATATATATATATATATATATATATATATATATATAACATTTTGCTCCTTGTCTTGGAACACTTCCATACAGAGTATTAGATGTCCTTTATGTTAATTCTCACCAGTCCAGAGATCATTTTCAGGTCACACTGTAGCCTTGGAGAATATTTTTCCTTCTATATCAAATGATTGCACAAATCCATCTACTTTTGTTTAAAGTGAATTGCACCAGCGGTGGGCATGAAAGGACAGTTGGGCATTGAGAGACACACTACAAGCCTCGGCTTCCAAATACAGCTTGTGGGTTAGGATGAATGCTACATTCTCTGAAATAGCTAAGTAACAAAGTCCCCCAAAGCGATCTGGTGCTAATGTACTGCTCATATCAAAATCAGCAAATACGGAGTCTCTACTTCCAAATGGCATGGCTGATTAGAGATGGGGTCATGCCGAAATTCAATACTTCTGTTTAATCTTCATGCATGTGCGAAAGTGGCTTTAATTTTGTTCTCAGTTTCTGCTTTCTTATTAGGCTAACAACACTTTAGAAGATAATTCACAAAAATTGTCTTTTGTATGCCCAAAGGGCTTCATCATCGTAGTCGTCATCATCATCATCATCATCATCATCATCATCATGATGCATCCCTCTACTGAGACTTGACCTCTAATATTTTTCTAAGTGAGACCTTGAGAGAAGTAGAAAATTGAGAGGGTGAAGGGGAAAAATCTTCAAAAGCAGCATGGCTCTAAATTGATACCATGTAAACCTCTGGTGGGGAACCACTGCTGGGGGTAGATGAAATCAATTCACTGGGGCATCTAATCCTACTCCCGGAACATTTAAACTGTTTAAATGCACTGGTGAGCAAACAAACTTCAAAGTGATCATTACACCCCAGACACTGTTGCTTGTGAAGCTGAAATCTTTAGGAGATTAGCCCCCCACAGGGAGAGACGTTAAACATGGCCTGAACCACTTTGAAACTGCCAGGAGGATGCCCATTTACAGGCTTAGGATCAGGGCAAATATGCCTAATTCCCTACATGCCCTGCCCACACTCGGGAGTAGCTGGTGTAGCTTAAAACTCCACTCCACTCTCGGAAGTCCTCATTTCTCGCCCTTGAAAAGAACCCTGTACACTGCAACCCTCCATGGATACAGAATACAAAGTTCTGAAACACATTATTCGCTAAATATCCACTTTTCTGTCACTATTGTCTCTGAAAAAGAATTTAACACTAAAAGTGCAGGTGGAAACAATGTGGTGAACAGGGTTTGTTGCTTATTGCTTCGTTTTGTTTCAAATATAATAAGCAAAAACAGGGAAAATATATTGTTAGATGCTACTTTTTTCTGTCAGAGTCTAGATTCTTTTCCTCAAGTCAGGTATCACCACAATTTTTCTCTGTCCTTTATCCCAGCTCTTGAATTTGTAATGAAAGAATAAGATTTTATTAAGTGACCCGTTTATAAGTAAAACTTCAGTTATTGCTAAACTAGCAACGTGATTTTTGCTTATGTTGATTGTCTAAATATAGCAGCATTAATTCATTTGGTCTACATTGATTGGCCAACCCTAATGCTGAACAGGCATCCCACCCTGGAGCTCTGCTTTGGCAGGTGAGGAGAGGCAGACAAAGCTGGGGGTGGGAGGGGTGTGCACCACACAGCAGCAGAAGAAGAAGCAGGAGCTGCTCTGTCTGGGTCTTTCATGAACACTGCTCACATTCACATCTCTTATAGAAATCTTTACTATTAGTTTGTGGACTCTGATGCTGGAGAGTCGAGTTATTTCTACTTGATTCACTTTGTCAGCTCACACCAACAAATGTGTAAGAGCACAAATCGGGTTTCACTTGCTCTGTGGCATGGTGCTGCCATGACAGCATGATTCCTTTTGAACATCACAGGCAGTAAGATGCTCCTCTGTAGACTTGAAGAAAACTTTCGGAATGTTAGGGCCATTGGGTGGGGGGAAGCAGAATGGCTCTCTATCTGGGTGCATTTCTTTCTCAGCTTTGCTGTATTCATTAAACTATGGCAACCCTAGGGTTAACAGCTGAGCTATTCAGCACCTTGCTGCTTTAGGGCATACCTATGTCCTGCCACATAGAAGGAAATAAGGGTCAAGGGTACTTCTCCCATATTGTGGTTCTTGCTATCTCTCTTTCTCTCTTTCCCTCTGTCTCTGTGTCTCTATCTCCCTCCTCCCTCACTCTTTTCCTCTGTGTCAGTCTCTATCACTTTCTCTCTCTCTCTCTCTCTCTCTCTCTCTCTCTCTCTCTCTCTCTCTGTATACACACTCTACAAGAGAAATAAATGTGCTTCTGAGTATATAATGAAAACATTAGAATTTCCCATGAGCAGTGGCCTGGTTCGTTTCTTGTGTCATTGTGAATGGTAGAGCTGATTAGACCTCTTGAAGTTGGCTGTTAAAACTCACATCCATGGCTCAATTCACTCAAGAATTGAAAACTGCCAACCTCTGACACAACAATCCCTCATAATTCCAACTCATTATCCTTCTAATTTCCTTATGCTTTATGCCCATCCTTCACCTGTTTGCACAGTTGATTCTACCTTGTTAGTGTGCATTTTGTGAGGTAAATAAGTTTGTTGGGTAGAAAACTAATATAAAACCCCAGGCAGCCATTATCACCATTTCCAAGGCGCTCCTTCTCCTCTTTTACTTGAAGGATTCTGGCCTTTGTCTCTTCTTGGTTATGAATATTTGCCAATTTGGCAGAAAGTTTTATACAAATGAACTGGTGAAATAGGATGTTAACCTATAATAAGAGTTTCTCACACAGCAGGAGATCTGCCATTGATTTTTCAGTAAATATGGCAAATGGACAAAAATATAGAGTGTGTCCCTCAGCACTGCATTTTTCCAGGGTCATTTTTCCTTTTGCTGCTATCAGTCCCCTGTCTTCAGTCGATCTTTAATAAAATGTTCTCTTTCCTTGGTGTTTGGACTTGCGCTGACTTCGGCGATGCAGCCTTTACTAAAGTTGCCTTCTGCTTTGCTGTTCCCGCATCTATAAACTTCACCTTCCTTCCTTGGTATAGCATGAAAAGCAAATTACGTAGAGAGAGAATGATTCTACCACATCATTAGAGAGTAGATCTTAGTTAACCAACTGCTTAAAGGCCAAAGGATAACTAATTATTATATATATATATATATATGAAGCTTATAAAACAGATGCCCATATGACTTTTTCAAACATCTTTGGTATTAGTTATTGTGTCCCCATGCTCTCTCTTCTGTCCTACCCTTCCATCCCTTTCCTTGCATAAACCTCCATGCTTCATATTACCTGTGCATTACACAAGAAATAATGCTCCTCTCAGATGCCATAGGTCACCACATAAAAAGCACGGCTCTCCCCCACACATATAAACTATTGGTCAGAAGTGCCCTGGAGACTCGGAAAACAATGCATGCTATTGTTATTGCTCTTCATTGCCTACTCCAGCAACTTGATGGCAAGCTGCTATTGCTGAAGATAACGCACACGGATCACAGGACATAAAGAAAAGAAGTAGTTACTCACCAGAAACTTCTTCCCTGATTACTATCTGACAGTAGTATGCAGGCTGCTAGGGTATAAAAGTAATCAACAGTTTTACCGAGCTGTGAACTCTGTGAGCTCCAATACAGACTGGATTAGATTAGAGCATGGTTAGAATAGTGGCACATATGTCATGGGGCAACCAACTTTCTAATTAAATTTAAGGAGAAAATGCATGGCTGTTACTGTAAATCTGGCCAAGAACCTATGGTTAGGGCATTTATAGGCCCCAGGGGTGAAGCTCTATTATTTAGTCAAATGGGAATAGTGGTAGCAAACTGCCATCCAAGTTTGTATGTCTTTATCCATGGCTCAATGCAGCCCTCGGTCCTCATAAGATAGTTTCTTTGTGCAGTGGATGGTGGTCAAAGTATAGAGAATGGGTGTCAGTGGAGTGCTGAGAGACAAATGGGATCCCGATATTACAACCCCCACCCCGAGTGTTCATGACCATTGAAGAAAAGGGGGCATCAATGTTGTAAGAGCCAGAAGCTGTGGAGGACTGGAGCAAAGCAATTTCTTCTGGACTGGACAGGACCACTGCACACCCATTCAAAGCAGCTGTGGTGCCAACCACAGTCAAGATAATTGACATTCTAGCAAAAACAGGGAAGAGCTCATGAGCCACACCCCTAACTGGGAGCTGTGGACAATTTGTGATTTCTAGGGAAGGAGAATCAGTTTACCTAAGGGGCGTGGTCTCTGGTAGGTTGACCACGTTGCAGTGGATGGCCCCACATCCATTATCATGGGGACAACACAAATCAGATTTGGTGGGTAGATTTTCTAAAAACATGAGAAAAAATAAATAAAAACATGAAATTGGGAAGAGCAGGGAGGTTGGCTGGGTTTGGGAGAAGTTGGGGAGGGGAATTGGGGGCTGAATGTGATCAAAATACATTGTATGCATGCAAGGAATGTTCGAGGAGTCAATTTCTTTTTCTTTTGAGAGTTACATAGTATTTAAAGTGAGGCTCAAATTCATTTGTTCTCTGTCTCAGTGTATTGTCCAGACCCCGTCCAGTTATAGAACATCATTTACTGTGTTACGCATTCTGAACCTGGATCCCATGAACTTTCTTCAAGGACTCAGTCAACCTCTAGCTAGTTGCTTCCCCTCTTCTCCAAGTGTGTAAGTCAACTCAGAACAAGATTGTATGTGATGAATCTTGATTGTCTTGTGAAATTTAAAGTGCAGTAAGTATATATTTTGTGAAATAAAAGAATACAGCCAGTTCCCTTCAGCATTTCTGAAGAAGCAAACCTGAAGCTAAGGTTATTTCAGAGGACTACATCTCTAAATTTGGGCCCTTTATCAATGCAACAAAATGTTTTTATTTGGTTAAAGAAATGTTGCTTCTATTCAAGTATCCCATGTCATCATGTGCGTGCATGTGTGTGTGTGTGTGTTCATGTTGTATATGTGCATGTTTGATGGTTTGAATGAGAATGTCCCCCATAAGCTCCAAGTATTTGAGCATTTTATCCCTAGCTGATGTGGCTACTTGGGGAGGTTTTAGAAGGTGTGGCCATGCTGGAGGAAGCACATCACTGGGGGAAGGCTTACAGAGTTTCTTAACCTTGAAGGACACAAGTCACTCTCTGCTTCCTCTGACTGCTTCAAGATGTGGGTGCTCCTCTTTCTCTCTGGCCACCTCTTCCTTCCCTTATTCCTCTGGAGCCATAAGCTCAAATCAACTCTTCCTTTTATAAGTTTCCTTAGTCCCTGTGTTTTTATCACAGTAATAGAAACCAGAAAAGTGTGTGCAGTTGTGCACACATACGTCTGAAGGCCTGATGTTGAGGTCTGGTGTCTATCACAATCTCTCTCTACCTCCATTTTTTTGAGATAGGATCAGCATGTGCCATGGTAGTCAGATTTGTACATGGATTCTGGAAATCTGAACTCAGACATGCTTGCTCTTTACTGACTGAGCCATCTCCCCAGCCCCAGCCATAGCTTTTACATTTCATATAACAATCATTGGAGACTATTCTTATCACCTGTTTTACCACTTTTTATTGCAGAAAACAAAGTTTTTCTCTTTTTAATACCTGATACCCAAAGATGTTAGCAGATCGTTGCCGTTACAAAGCCACACTGATTTTCATTACCCTTTCAGAGTATTTCATGCTAAAAACGCATCACACAGGAAATGTATTTTGAATAGATTTGCTGCTCTGTTGCCTATTGGCTTTTTTTTAAGTTCCCAGGATATTCACTTCTGATAGAATTACACCATAAAGAAATTAAAATAGAGTGCCTTCATTTCAAGCTGACCCAAGAGAGGAAGAAAATGAGCTCCAATGTAGTGTCCTGCAGTCATTCGTGGCTGGCTGGGTGCACAGTCTGCCACAGCACTTGCTCTCTCTGGCTCTCTCTGTCAACAGCTTGGACTGGCAACACTGCCGGCTCAGAAGACACCTCAGAAATTATATCCTAAATCCTCTAGAAAAGCCCAGGAGACAGCTGGACAGCCAGGAGAGTATCTTCCTGAACTTTGTCTCATTCTTTTATTTTCCTGGAAGTAAACCCCCAATTCAGAAAACTTTCCTGCGATTTCTCCCAGTTCCATCTTTCTTCCCAGATTTTCTACTGACACCTCCATTAAAATAAATTAAGTTACACTGTTTTTCTTCTATCAGAGAAGCTACAGACCCTCCCTTATAAACTCCATTCATGAAAGCTTTACTCCTCCAATCCACACAACCTGATTCATTCTACCTAGCTTCCAAGTTAGACTAGTAAATACAGCTCTCAAGAGAGCATGCACAAGGTTCAGACTCCTGGGGCTCCAGTCTCAGTTAAATGGTAAAGACTGAAAATCTGAACTATATAATTCTTATCAACTAACTTCTATTTTCTATTCCTTCTCAGTGACTGACTGCTGGCACATTTTAATGACCACATGACTATAAGACTTTAACTTGTCTGACCTATCTAGTAAAGAGAATAGTTTTCCTTCAGCAATGTTACCAGTGAAGAGGGTCGTGTATGCTGGCTATGGCTATCTAAGAAATAACAGAGTGAGTCAGAGAGAGATGGAGAGAGACAGACATAGAGAGAGACAGAAAGAGACAGAAATGGAGACAGAGAGAGACTAATATGAAGAAGAGTTTCTTTTATTATCTCCTAACTTTTCCCATTCTGATGGGCATTTTAGGAACACAATTTTCAGTGGTAGCTTGGCTCTTTTGCCTGAATTAAGTAATACCAATTCAGTATATCAATCAGGTAATACCAATTCAGAGGGAAAAGGATTGAATTGTCAGGGGAGAAAAAAGTCTACATTCACTGAGAATTAAGTATGATTTTTTTAAGAGTAGCTCTAGTTTTAATAGGATTTTTATCCCAAGAACTTGAATACATAAAAGACTTAGAGTGGGGCTGGAGAGATGGCCTAGTGGTTAAGAGCGCTGACCGCTCTTGCAGAGGACCTGGGTTCGATCCCCAGCACCCACATGGCGGCCGAGAACCGTCTGAAACTCCAATTCCAGGAGAACTCCAGTTCCAGGGGAATCCGAAACCCTCTTCTGACCTCCGCGGCGTTGCACGACACGGGTGCACACACTTGCATGCAGACAGTACATTCATACACGTACATAAATAAATAAAATTAAAAAAAAAAAAGACTTAGAGTAGACAGAGACATCCACAGAGAAGAAATGCCGATTATCTGGTGAACTGAGTTGTTAGATATCTAATAAATTTAACCAATTAAAAAATATCAGAGCTTCACCGGGCCTGGTGGCGACGCCTTTAATCCTAGCACTTGGGAGGCAGAGGCAGGCAGATTTCTGTGATTTCAAGGCCAGCCTGGTCTATAGAGCATGTACCAGGACAGCCAGAGCTACAGGGAGACCCTGTCTCAAAAAGATAAAAAAAAAAAAAAAATCAGAGCTTCAAATGTGTATTTCTTCCTCAATAGTGAACCACTTCTGCCTGAAATACCTACTTATAACTTCAGTTCAATACCTCATTCCACCTGCATGGACAAGGGTTTAATTTCGTATTCTGACTCAGTGTCCAGAACTAGGAAGGTTCTGAAAAATATTGTTTATATCAATGTTTCTTAAACTTTTATAAATATACTAACTTTTAAAAGAATTGTTCGTGTGTATGTGTGTGTATCTGTGGGTCTGTGTGTCAATGCACATGTGAGTTCAAGTGCCTGTGAAGTCCAGATTAGGGTGCCAGATCCCCTGGAGCTAGAGTTATAAGAGATTGTGAGCCATCCAAAGTAGGTGCTGGGACCAGTATACGAGGAACAACTGCCCTTAACAGCCTGAACCTTTTCTCCAACTACTCATGAACTCTTTTATCTGAGAAAAATTTACGCAACTTTGGATATATATGTATATATATACATATATATCCAAATGTATATATATACATACATATATATATATATATATATATCAAACAGCTAATGATAATAAATCATAAACATTTGTGTTAAAAAAGTTATTCAGTATGCATATCTTTTAGCATTTATTAAATATGAAAGTAAATGTGTATGTTTATGTGCTTATTTGTTTTTAGGATAAATATTTAAATCATGGCTGAATCTGGCCCAGTGCACCACACAGTATCTTCACTACTTCTCAGAGGTGATCAATATTTTGATTTTATAATCATTATTGCTGAGAAATCCACTTCACATAGATAACATTTTGCACAAACAATAACAACACTACAGTTACTAACATACAAAGGTATGAAGTCTTACTTCAAGTGTTTCAGGTAGTGCTCATGGGCACTGTGTGGCATGGTGGTGGCAGCCACACTGCAAACTGTGCATGTTACATGTTCAGAACGAGGCTGCAGTGAAGTGGACCAGTGATACAGGGTGAACAAGTGCTATCAGAAACACCCGGATTCATTTCATTTTCAAATTTGAATGAACTTTTAGTGGTTATGAGTTCAGAATCCTTTTACTGATGCCAAGCTCTTTGCAGATTCCACATTCAGTTAAGTGACTCCATATGGGGTTGTGACCCCATATGTGATCTGCATTACAGTTTTTGAGGATGGCATTATAGTTTAGTAAATGAATATGCAATTAGACTGATGAAAATTCTGAAAATTTCTGATTATTTAGGAAAACAGATAGAGCCTAGTATGCATTACCTTAAACCACAAGCATTTGAAAGAGAATTAGGAATTCAACTGTCTTGAAAATTTCCATTTAAAAGAAGTGTTGTGTTGAACGTATTTGTGCATCAGCTCTCACACTTCTGTAAATGATTTTAACATTTCAAAGCCCAGATGAAAGGATAATGCTTGCTGAGAATTGGAAATATCGCCAGCAAACATAGAAGGAATCTTTTCTTATTCTTAGGAGCAGAGAAATAGTCCAAATATTTCAAAATGTGAGTAAAACTGATGCAAGACTGTAAGTTAACATGAAAGTAATCATTACACATTCCTCCCTTCTTCCTTCCCTTGTTCAGCATAGAGGTTAATTCAAATTATAAAACAAAAAATAGTTTTAAAGTATTTAAAAAGTTGATAGGCAAAAAAATGAGCCAAAAATTATCCTACACAGTTGATTCCTGAGTAAATTTAAAAAAGTATATGAAAATAAAAAATCCAAATCTCAAAATAGTCATTTGTAACATCTAGCCAACTTATAATTCGCCCCATGAAACTCAGTAAAAGACAGAAAACTATACAACTAAAATCATTCATAAAACAATAAGATTTATTTTAAAGCTAGCCTTTCATACCAAAAAAAAAAAAAAAAACCTCAAGAAGCTGTCCTTCAGCAGCTCCAATGTATAGAGAATTGTAACAGCAACTAAAGTAATACTCAGATTTCTGCCTCAGAAAATTAAAAATTGCCATCAGTCTGTGGGGTGTTGTCCACTACAGTACTAGCTCTCAACAATGAACTTCGCCTCATCTCAAATCAATGAAGCTTCATATCATAAAAGTCTGCTGGACTGCACACTTAACTAGGAGCCTTGGACATCCAGTTAGACTGCAGCGTAAACCCTGAACAATATAGCCAACAGGCCCTTTGTCTCCACATTAAACATGGACAGTATCAAAGAGACTACACATAGCCTGCTGGTTGGCAAGATTAGCAAATTCAACTTTTAATTATAAGCACATAAGCAAATTAGATAAAGATGAAATGTTTTAACTGTATATCAGAAAAAATGGTCTGGAAAGATAGAATCAAATCTAGAAGAAAATAACTAAAAAACAAAACATAAGAAAAATTAGGAATACATTTATTATATAAAGCATTTCCTTTATGTTCATAAAGTATAAGACAGTATAAACTTTATCAAGGAAGATAAGATGAAAAAGGTCCTTATCAAAGAACGAAGTATAAAGCAAACCAGCTGCATTAGGAAGGAAGATTATGGTGTCATTGATGTTTTCTTGTATTTCTATCACTCCCGTTGTAAAAGCAAATAAATTAAAAGATGAAAATAACATTCTCCATTACTATATAAACAAGACCCAGTCACAACACCAGGCCTCAAGTTATAGAAAACAACTGTCGAATACACTGAATTAAGGGTGAGATAGAAGGATTCTGACAACATGTAAAAAAAAAAAAAATCAGAATTCAGTATTTCTTAAAGGTTCTAAGTACTATGTTAAAAAAATAAAGAGGCCCAATCAGCTGTCCATTAGCTCCATCAGTGAGACCAGAGGCTATGGCTGAAGCACAGTTGGGCTCTGACAGTGCTTCCTGATAGAGGCACATAGGAGCCAGTAAAGGGGAAGCCTTCTGACACGCGTCTTCAGAGGATTCAGATGGACAGCATGCCAGGGTAAGTGAGCAGCCAAGATGGAGGCCACTAATGAAAAAGAGGGAAATAGACGCTAAACCGTGACAAAGTGCACTACCCTACACTTCCCACATGTCTTCTACTCATTCTGCCCAGAAGGAGAACATGACCCAGAAGGCTCAAGTCATGGGCAAAATGGTTGAAAAACAGCACAGCTCATGAACTAACCAGTCAACACATTGGTCAGTCAAAATCAAAGGAAAGAAAGGATGTCTACAAATTTGAGAAGTGGAGAAAAGTATTCATATGTGCCCATGACATAATCAGATATGCAGAAACATTGAAAGAATCAATTAAACAGAGAAATAGAACATTGGAATTAGTCAGCAAGGTGCTACATACAAAAAGGAATGGTTTGCCCACATCCAGAGGATTTAGAAAAACAAGTGGGACTAGAGAGATGGCTCAGAGGAAAAAAGCACTTGCTGCTCTTCCAGAGGGCCTAAGTTTGGTCCCCAGGACCCACACTAGAAGGCTCACAACTGCCTGTAAATCCAGCTCCAGGGTATTCAACATCTGGTGTCTGTAGGCACCTGCACACATGCGGCATACAGACACAGACATATAACAAAAACCCTAAGATAACTAAGAGTGAATACAAGAATGTGTGTGTGCTTTATTTGGAAAACAATCAATTCCTAAAGCACCTAAAAATTTTAGAAACTCTTGAGATAGAGATATATGTTTTTTAATATACAATTTAATATTGTATGGATGAAGTTCTACATAAATTAATCTATAAATCAAATGTAATTTTAATATAAACATAACATGATTAATGAAGGAGAAATATCCATTATAATAGTCATTAAAATTTATGAGAGGAGGGCCAAAGTAAGGTATTCATACAAGATATAAAATATATTTTAGGACTGCAGAAATTAAAACTTGTACTTTCCCAGCAATATATGGCAGACTAATTAAAGAACAGTTTAAGAGTGGGAATAAATGCATTATTCAATATTAGGTTATAATTAATGTGATGTTAAAAATCGGGACACTCTGTTAAGAGTGACTATTTAATAAACACTGTTGAAATTTTCAGTTTACCATTATAAAAGATAAAGTGTATTTATTTCTAACCTCAAAAATATTATAATAAGCTTTGGGTGGACTCAAGATGTATCAGTACAACATGGGAAAATACTATAAAATTACTAAAACAAATTACACATTTTTAAAGACTTCAGAGTGTTGTGATGTGAATATGTCCCTGAAATTGCATGTGTTGTAATATAATCCCTAACGCCACAGCATAGAAAGGAGACATTTGAAGAGAGGTCTGAAAGCTGCATATAGTGACTTGTCTGTAATGCCAGCATGGGAAGCTGAGGCAGGAAGACTGTCATGCAAGACCAGCCTGGTCTCCACAGCAAACACTAGCTTAGCCTGGTGTCTAGAAGGTGATGACTGATTACCTTGTTACTGGAGAGAGGTTGGTTTCTTCTAGACCAAAGGAAGAGTTCCTCTCTAGTGTGTTGTTCTTATCTCATTTTATTTTCTCCAAGGAATGACACAAAGCATGGTCCTCACTGCAGGCCAGCACGGTGACACTGGACCTCCCAGCCTACAGTACCATGACCCAAAAACAATTCTACTCATTCTAAATTTCCCAGATTGTGGTATTGTGTTATACAACATATAACCGATCAAAACAGATTCCTTGAGCAGTCATAGAAAACATTCAGAAATCAGAAATCGTTGCATTATTTCTTAAAACTATAAAAACTCAATGTAAAATATGTTTGTGCAAATTAAAGAAAGAAGATTGTCCTTGGAGTGGACAATGAACAACACACAATGATTTTGAAATTTATGATAGACTCAATAAAATGAGATGGTGGCATTGACAGTCCATCCAGGAAAACATATTAAGCTTGATAATGCACAATGCTGGCAAACGAAAGAGACACAAGTGTCCCTGAAAGACCACTTCCAGAAAAGACAATTATCATAAACTCATCTGAAAACAATTGGCAACACATACACTTAAAAGGCATGGCAGCTTTTGGCCAATCAGATCATTTCCAGAAATGATTTGATAGTTATCACCTGTGAGAATGGATAGCCCGTGGACAAACATGTGTTACTACTGCATTGTTTATAATAGCAGAAGAATTAGAATGTCCATTCATGGTGATTGGCCAAATAAATTATTATGAATGACTATGAATTAATAGTAGACAGTGCCTAAGAAGAATGTGGCATACTTACATACATTAACAAGAAGAAATATCAAGGACTTGTTGCTTGGGTGTGCAGAGCTGGTAGTTGTTGAACTGCTGGGAGCAGGCTGAAGGGAGGCAGCTGGGCCTGACAGGGAGAGGCATCCTGGGCAGCAGAGGCCTCTCAGCTTGAGATGAAAGACGTGAGGTCAACGCGAAGCCTGGAGGGCCTGGCCATCTGGGAGCACACAGACTGGCAGCGTAACCAGTCAAATACCAGGGCTTTCTAAAGTCAGCCTCTTCGCTCTCCTCAGTAACTGGGTGGCGCTCTTCCAGATTAGAAGCCCAAGGGCAAAACTCCCAGAAAACAAACAAACAAACAAACAAAAAAAAAAAAAAACAAGAGGAAAAACTGTGGACCCTTTGAGGATAATAAAGAATTAAGGAGAGTGTCTACTAGGGAAAAGAGGGAGTTAGCTTCGTTTGTATCTTCTCCTAGGTATCCAGGAGAGACGCTAACAATCAGACATGGGTCAGAGCTGTGTGACTTAAATCCCTGGTAGAGACAGTCAGATCTCTGTGAGTTCCAGGCCAGCTAAAGAAGGCTTCAGCATGAGAACCTGACTCACAAACAAAACCAGGTTCAAGGATGAAAAGCTGTGATTTAGGAAATCATGTTCTACTTGTTTGAAAATGATTCTAAATGTTAAGATTGACTGAATTTTTTGTAAGTCTCAGAAATAAGTTTGCTTACTGACACTACTAGTTCTGAAGATCTAAAAACAGATGCTGAAGCCCTGGAAAGCTTGAACTCAAACAGTCCTGTGCATTGTGAACCTTGGTGTGCTTTATAGCCCAGCTCATAAAACAGACCTCTTACAAATGTCACTTTATTAAAAAATAAAAAAATTAAAAAAGTGAAAGCATTGCTGATGCCAATACTGATTTTATTTTCAATGTAAAAGAGAAAGAATAAAAGAATGTGAAATGCCGGGCTGGAGAGATGGCCTAGCGGTTAAGAGCGCCGACTGCTCTTGCAGAAAATCCGGGTTTGATCCCCAGCACCCACATGGCGGCTGAGAACTATCTTTATCTCCAGTTCCAGGGGAATCCGATGCCCTCTTCTGACCTCCAAGGCATTGCACGACACTGGTGCACAAACCTACATGAAGACAGTACATTCATACACATACAAAATAAATAAAATTTAAAAAAAGAAAAAATTTAAAAAAAAGAATGTGAAATGTTAAATAGAAAATTTTTCATGTTTATATTATTCTAATATACCCTTAATATTTTATGAACATTTTACAATATCCGAGTAATAGTTTTTAAATATTTAATAAGAAATATAAGTCATTGAGTTAAATAAAAAGAAAGCATACTAGGGGAAATGAATACCAAAATAAGATTTAACCCAGGAGACAGGAAAGGGCAGATGAGTAGGTGGAAGAAGAGATCAGTTTGAGAAAGGCTGGTGAGAAGTGAACTCAAATGTATTCACTCCCTTCAGGCTGTGAGGGGGAAGAGGAAATCACAGCAGAAAATGGTGTTAGAACCTTAGATCTCACTGTCCCCTAACATATACCATTATTTTCATCTACAGTAATTAAGAAAATGCGTTGCCATTTAAAGTAGAACATGGTCTTTATAATCATTGATTAAACTGCATCTAAATTTAAGAGATGTTACAATGAAGGGGAAGGGCTGGACGTGGTGGCGCACGGCTTTAATCCCAGCACTTGGGAGGCAGAGGCAGGCCGATCTTTGTGAGTTCAAGGCCAGCCTGATCTATAGAGCGAGTTCCAGGACAGCTGGGGCTACAGGGAGACCCCGTCTCAAAAAGACCAAAAAAATAAAAAGTAAAAAATAAAAATAAATGATGAAGGGGAAGGATGCATCTTATGCTTTATGAAACATTGCAGATGAAAAATAGTCATACCTAGAAAAATAGCAGAATTTTTAATATCAAGGATAAATACAAAATTCTCTTAGCAACCAGGGGAAAAAACAAAACAATAACAAAAAAAAAAATACAAAGGAATAAAAATGAGTCAACCCTTAGTTTTCCTCAAAATATTGATGGCTGGAAGATAGTGGGCTCATCTTTAGCTTTGGTCAAGGATGACATCCAGGAACTCTGTGAGCTACCATGAATTGATAAGATGGCCTCCAATAAGAAGCCCAGGACATCTATTACAATGGTCCAGGAAAAGTCAAAACCCTTGACTCTCATAATGTGAATCAAAGGAGATACATACGGTGGAATATAGGTTAAAGGAATTATTAATTATACTAAATCATAAGCAGGTTTATGAATGTATCAACTATCAATTAAATATAAATTATATTGAAATAGTTCACATATAACAATAATTTCATAATTACTAATAACTTCATTCTTCAGGGACCATCAGCACCACAGGAAACTGTTGATGAATCAGCAAAGTAACGAGTCACAAGTGTGATTCTATTATGTAAGGATATAAGGATAACAGTCCAAAGTTTTATATCTAAGATTATGGGGGACTTGAGAGATGGCTCAGGGGTTAAGAATACTGGCTACTCTTGCACTGGACCCAGGTTCAATTCCCAGCACACATGTGGCAGCTAACAACTATCCATAACTCCAGTTCCAGTGGAATCCGGTGTCCTCTTCTGACGTCCATGGGCATTGCACAGCACAGGTACACTCATACACATAAAATAAAAAGAATAAAAAATAAAGCTGGGTGTTTTTTGGTCTTTTTAAACCAGGGTCTCGCCGGGCGTGGTGGCGTATGCCTTTAATCCTAGCACTGTGGAGGCAGAGGCAGGTGGATCTTTGTGAGTTCAAGGCCAGCCTGGATTACAGAGTGAGTTCCAGGACAGCTGGGGCTACAGGGAGACCCTGTCCCGAAAGACCAAAAAAAAAAAAAAAAAAACAGGGTCTCCCTTTAGTCCTAGTTGGCCTGGAGCTCACTCTGTAGATCAGGCTGGCTTTGAACTCACAGAGATCCACCTGCCCCTGCCTCCCAAGTGCTAACATTAAAGGCATCTGCCACCATGCCTGGCAAAATAAAGTATTTTTTAAAGATTATGAAATAAGAAACATGATGTACAATGCCAGTTCATGTTAATATTCAAAAATCAATGAATAAAATAATATATACATAAAGTTTACATTTTCAGGTATGGGTAGATATAAAATGCAAAATGAAGTTTATTTCCTTCCCCTGGTTTTCTTTCAGGTTTTTTTTTTTTGTGTGTGTGTGTGTGTGTGTGTGTGTGTGTGTGTGTATCCATTCCAAAGAAAAAAAGCACACATATAAACACACCCTTGCATATGCACACACAAAATCCTTAAAAATGCTTACACTCAAGGTATGATACAATGATAAAGAATTATCTGTATTGGTATATTTAGCTCTTACTATTCAGAAACTATCTCTTCTTTCTCAGAATCTTTTATTGTTCCTGGTAACATGTTTGCTTTGTCTAAGTTAAATAGGATTCCATGTGATTTGGGGTAGATGAGAAGTCCCATCTTGCCTTTTTCCATTCTATAGGAATGATCATAAAACACTTCATAGTATTTGATTTACTTTTGCTGAAAGAGGGCCAGCAAGATGAGTTAGATTTGTGAAGGTGCTTGCCACTGAGCTTGATGACCTGAGTTAGATTCCTGGGACGCACATATTGGAAGGAGAAAACTGAATTGCACAAGCTGTCGTCTGACCTCTATGCACACATAGGCCACTCCCATATACATATATGTATGTATGATAGATAGATAGATAGATAGATAGATAGATAGATAGATAGCCAGAAAGCATTGCTGAAAGAGGACACTCTCATTCTCTGAGCTGTATAACAATAATGAGGAAAAACTCTAGGAATATCAGGCATTATTTCTGGAAATTTTAAAGACTTTTTTCTATATCATTTTTAGTACAGAGCTACTGCTCTTGCAAATAGATCCTCAAATAAATAACAGCTCAAATACAACAGAACTCATCAATGGCTCAAATAAAGTTTGAAGGTGACTCTAGTTTGGAAAGGAACAGCAGAGCGATCTGATTCAAATAGTAGTTCAGCTCACATTATTAAAAATCCTCAACACAGCATGTGTCTCCTACGGCTGCCTGGCAATGGAGGGTGCCATGTAGAAGGGTTTATGCATGTGTTTGCGGAGTGGTCAGCCTGAAGGTGACTCACATCACTTTCACTCACGTTCCATTGACTAAAGAGCTGCAAGGAAGATAGATAACTTACTAAAGGTATGTGGACAAGAAGAGCACAGGGAAGCAGCTAACAGGCCCTGACTCATCTTCTATTTGGATTCTCAGATGTATAATAGACTATATTTCCTCACATATTCACTAATCCCCTTGCCCTAAAGACAAAACCATCTTCTTGTGCACTATTACTTCTAGCTGAATACTGGGATCCTTGGAAGTTGACTTTTTAAAATTCTACATTTAAAGTCAAATCAGGTGGCAACTTGTCTTTCAGTGCCTGGAGTTACTTCACTCAACATGATGAACTCTGGTTCCAGCCATAGTGTCACAAAGACAGTATTTAATCTTTTTATGGCAGAATAATACCTTTTGTACATGCAGCACCTTTTCTTCATCTGTTCATCAGTGGGTGGGCATAGGTTGTTTCCATTTCTTAGCTGTTGTGAATAATGTTTTGATAAACATCAGAGCACAGCTGTCTCTTCAGCAAATTGACTTCACTTCCTTGGGACGCTTCCTTGGCCATGAGATTGCTGATCACATAATAGTTCTGTTTTTACTTCCATTGAGGACCATCCATACCATTTTCCACAATGACTGTGTTAATTCACATTCCCACCAAGAGTGTACCTGGGTTTCCTTTCCTTCACATCCTCATGAGTACTTATTATAGCCTGTAGCCATTTTGATACCAGTCCTTTTTACTGGGGTAAGATAATATTTCACTATGATTTTTAAAAGTTGCTTTTATTGTGAACCTTAAACCTAAGCCTACAGCTTCCAGAATCAATACAACACTTACCAATGAGTGTAGATGCAAAGACAACCTTAAAAAACAGGGAAAGGAAAGCATGCATATCATAATCATTGACTTTCTTTTTTTATTTTTTTAATTTATTTATTTATATATATTTTTTATCAAATCTAGACCTGTGTCCCCGCATCCCCCCACCCATAAGAGCTCATGCATTCTGCCAAACATGCTATTCATTTCTTTCTCAGTCTTTCTCAATATTCTCCAAGTGGAAGTTGACTGTTTTGAGCAGAAGTTCACTGTTTCAGTCAGTTCTTTGATGCAGTCCTTTCTGTTGTTGTTGTTGTTGTTGTTGTTGTTGTTGTTTTCAATATGCATCACTCCCAACTGCTTTGGAAAAAAGCTCAAGGGGCCATGCACAAGAAATACTTACAACTAGGTAATTGGCACTAGCATCCACAGATGAGGGATACCATTCGTCGTTTGTTTTTCTGGGACTGTGTTACTTCACTCAGCATGATGTCCTCTAGCTCCAGCCATTTTCCTGTAAAGCTCATGATGTCGTCTTTCTTTACTGCTGCATAGAACTCCATTGTGTAGATGTACCACATTTTCTCTATCCACTCATCAGTTGAGGGGCATTTGGGTTGGTTCCAGCTCCTTGCTATTGTGAAGAGAGCTGAAATAAACATGGCCGTGCATGTATCTCTGTGGTGGGGTGAGTCTTGAGGGTACATGCCCAGGAGTGGTATGGCTGGGTCGGGTGGCAAGTTCATTCCAAGTCTTCCAAGGGTTCTCCACACTGCTTTCCATAGTGGCTGTACGAGTTTACATTCCCACCAGCAGTGGATGAGTGTTCCCCTTTCCCCACAACCTCTCCAGCACTTGGTATCATTTGTTTTCTTGATCCTAGCCAGTCTTATTGGAGTAAGATGATATCTTAAAGTGGTTTTCATTTGCATTTCCTTAATGATTAGTGATGTTGAACAGTTCTTGAGGTGTTTCTCAGACATCTCTAATTCCTCACTTGTGAAGTCTCTGTTCAGTTCTTTGCTCCATCTATTGAGTGGGTCATTTGTTTTCTTTTTTCTTTGTTTTTTGAGTAGTTTATATATTCTGGAAATCAATGCTTTGTCAGATGTATCTGCAGTGAAGGTTTCCTCCCACTCTGTGGGATTTCTCTTCACTTCCTTGATTGTTTCTTTTGATGTACAGAAGCTTTTGAGTTTGATGAGGTCCCATTTGTCAATTGTCGACCTTAATTCTTGTGCAGCTGCTGTCTGATTTAGGAAGTCTTTTCCTACGCCTATGTCTTGTAGTCTGCTGCCAACTTTTTCTTCTATCACCTTCAGAGTTTGGGGTTTCACGTTGAGGTCTTTAATCCATCTGGAGTTGACTTTTGTACAGGGTGAGAGGTAGGGGTTTAATTTCATTCTTCTACAAGTGGTGATCCAGTTTTGCCAACACCACTTGCTGAAGATGCTGTCTTTTCTCCATTGTGGTTTCTTGGCCCCCTTGTCAAATATGAGATGGCTGAAATTGTATGTGCTCAGATTTGGATCTTCGGTTTTGTTCCATTGGTCAACAGGTCTGTTTTTGTGCCAGTACCAGGCTGTTTTTATGACTATAGCCCTGTAGTATAGTTTAAAATCTGGTATAGAGATCCCTCCTGTGTAGCTCTTTTCACTCAGGATTGATTTGGCTATTCGGGGTCTTTTGTTTCTCCAAATGAATTTAAGAACTTTTGTTTCCAAGCCTGTGAAGAAACTCTTGGGGATTTTGATTGGGATTGCATTAAATCTATACAAGAGTTTTGGTAAAATGGACATTTTTACAATGTTAATTTTCCCAATCCATGAGCATGGGAGGTTTTTCCATCTTCTGAGGTCTTCTTCAATTTCTTTCTTTAAGGGTTTAAAATTTTTGTTGTAGAGGTCTTTGGTGTCTTTGGTTAGGTTTGTTCCTAGGTATCTTATTGTTTTTGAGGCTATTGTGAGTGGGAAGGTCTCTTTGAATTCTTTCTCCAGTTGCTTGTTCTTGGTGTAAAGAAAGGCCATTGATTTTCTAAGGTTAATTTTGTATCCTGCCACTTTGCTGAAGCTGTTAATCGTTTCTAGGAGTTTTCTGGTGGAGTTTTTTGCATCTCTTAAGTAAACAATCATATCATCAGCAAATAGGGATAGTTTGACTTCCTCTTTTCCAATTAGTACTCCTTTAATATCCTTTTCTTGCCTTATTGCTCTAGCAAGTGTTTCAAGCACTATATTGAAGAGGAGTGGTGATAGGGGGCAGCCTTGCCGAGTTCCTACCTTTAAAGGGAATGTTTCCGTCATTTCCCCATTTAGGATGATATTGGCTGTGGGTTTCCTGTATATGGCTTTGATTACATTGAGGAATGATCCCTCCAATCCAATTCCTTCTAGGACTTTAAGCATGAAGGGATGCTGGATTTTGTCAAAGGCTTTTTCAGCATCAATTGAGATGATGGTGTGGTTTTTGTCTTTGATTCCGTTTATGTGTTTGATGATGTTTATTGATTTTCGTATGTTGAACCATCCCTGCATCTCTGGTATGAATCCAACTTGGTCATGATGGATGATCTTCTTGATGTGGGTCTGTATGCGATTTGCCAGTATTCTGTTTAGAATTTTGGCATCTGTGTTCATGAGGGAGATGGGTCTATAATTCTCCTTTTTAGTTGTATCTTTGCCTGGTTTTGGTAATAGAGTGATGTTGGCTTCATAGAAGGAATTTGGGAGAATTCCCTCTGATTGTATACTTCTAAACAGTTTCAGAAATAATGGTTGTAGGTCTTTTTGAAATGTTTTATAGAATTCTGCTGTGAAACCGTCTGGGCCTGGGCTTTTTTTAGTTGGGAGGCTTCTTACTACATCCTCTATTTCTTCATATGTTATGGGTCTGTTTAAGCTGCTGGTCTCCTCTTGGCCAAGCTTTGGTGATTCCCAAGATTTCAGATATTCATCCATTTCTTCTAGATTTTCAAACTTGGTAGAATATAGGTTCTTGTAATATTCCCATATAATTTTCTTGATCTTTTCCTTGTCCGTTGTGATATTTCCCTTTTCATCACAGATTGTATTGATTTGGAGTTGTTCCTTCTTTCTTTTTGTTAACTGGGCTAGAGGTCTGTCTATCTTGTTTATTCTTTCAAAGAACCAACTTTTGGCTTCATTGATTTTTTGTATTGTTTTCTTTGTTTCTATTTCATTGATTTCTGCTCTGATTTTTGTTATTTCTTCCTGTCTGTTGCGTTTAGGGTTCATCTGTTGTTGCCTCTCAAGTGCTTTTAGCTGTAGTGTTAGATCATTCACTTGTGCTCTTTCTGTTTTTCTAATGTAGGCACCCAGGGCTATAAATTTCCCTCTTAGGACTGCTTTTAAGGTATCCCATAAGTTTTGTTGTGTTGTATTGTCATTGTCATTCAGTTCCAGGAATGTTTTTATTTCTTTCTTTATCTCTTCCTTGACCCATTCATTATTCAAGAGTGTGTTGTTTAGTCTCCATGTGTTCTTGTAGGCAGGAGGGCTTGTCCTGGTGTTGATGTTGAGCTTCATTGCACTGTGGTCTGACAGGATGCATGAAATTATTTCAATCTTTTTGTATTTGTAGAGGTTTCTTCTGTGTCCCAGGATGTGGTCGATTTTGGAGAATGTTCCGTGGGGTGCTGAGTAGAAAGTGTATTCTCTGGTATTAGGATGGAATGTTCGGTAGAGGTCTATGAGGTCCATTTGGTGTATCATATCGTTCAGTTCAGATGTCTCTCTGTTTATTTTTTGTCCTGTTGACCTATCCAAAGGACTCAGTGGGGTATTGAAATCTCCCACTATGAGTGTGCTGGGGTTAGTCTGTGACTTGTGGTCCTGGAGAATTGTCTTTATAAAGTTTGGTGCACCAGAATTTGGGGCATATATATTCATAATTGTGAAATCTTCTTGGTGGATTGTTCCTTTGATGAAAATGTAATGGCCTTCTTTGTCTCTTCTGATTTCTTTTACTTTGAAGTCTATTTTATCCGATATTAAAATAGCAACACCTGCTTTCTTTTTGGTACCATTTGCTTGGAATATTTTTTTCCATCCCTTCACTTTAAGGTGGTGCCTGTCCTTGAAGGTAAGATGTGTTTCTTGCAGACAGCATATCGATGGATTCTGTTTCCTAATCCAGTCTCCCAGTCTATGTCTTTTGATTGGGGAATTTAGTCCATTAATATTTAAGGTTATGACTGATAGGTTTGTGTTGCTTCCTTTTGCCTTATTATCCATCTGCGGTTTTGATTTAGGTTTCTACTTCTGCAGTTATGCTTTTATTGATTTCTCCTTCTAGTTGCCTGGGGTTGGTTGCTCCTTTCTTCTGTTCTTTGGATTGCTTCAAGTATTCTCTGAAGGGTTGGTTTTCCGGACATGTATTCTTTCAAGTTGTTTATGTCATGGAAGATTTTCCTCTCTCCTTCCACTATGATTGACATTTTTGCTGGGTATAGTAACCTGGGCTGGCATCCATTGTCCCTCAACACTGGGAATGCTTTGCTCCAGGTTCTTCTTGCCTTCATCGTTTGCTGTGAGAAGTCCGTTGTTATTCTGATAGGTTTCCCCTTATAGGTCACTTGTTGTTTTTCTCTTGTCGCTTTAAGAATTTTCTCTTTGTTTTGGGTGTCCAGCATTTTAACTATGATGTGGCGTGGAGAATTTCTTTTCTGATCTTGTCTGTTTGGAGTTCTATGTGCTTCTTGTATTGGTATTGGTTTGTCCTTTTTTAGTTTGGGGAAGTTTTCATCTATTATTCTGTTGAAGATCTGATCAATACCTTTCTCTTGGGATTCTTCTCCTTCCTCTATTCCTATGATGCGGAGGTTTGATCTTTTCATAGTGTCCCACAGCTCCTGGTTGTTCCATTTTTGTGTATTTTTAAATTTTTCATAATCTTTCCTTGAGGTTTTTAGTTGTTCTGTGTTATCTTCCAGGTCTGATATTCTTTGTTCTGCTTCCTCCATTCTGCTTCTGAGGCTTTTTCCATTCCTTTCCTCCTGATTGGATGAGTGTTTGATTTCCTTTTTCATTTCCTCTTCTGATTTCTTTAGTATTTCTACTTCTTTTTGGAGCTTCTCAATCTCTTCCTGTAGCTCTTTGCTTCGCTGGTTGGTTTCCTTATCTTTTTCAGCATGGGATCTTTTCAGTGTTTCCAGTTCCTTCCGGGGTTTGTATTCTCTCTCTCTAGGTCCTTCCTGAGTTTTTCATTCTCTTTTCTTAGTTCTTTGATTTGCTCTTTATAATCTTGTAGTTCTTTAAGTATGTTCCCAATAGTGTTTCTGATATCTGTGTCCTGGGCCATCCCCAGAGGGATCACACTGTAGGAATCTTCCATAGGATTTGTAGATCTTGGTGCAGGATTATCCTGCCCCTTTCCGATGTTGTCTCTTCTTCCTGTTCCTGGCATATGGGCTTCTCCTTGCCTGTATTCCAATGTGATTCCTAAGTGCCTCTTCACTGTGTTGAAGGCTTGCTTTGCTTGCCTCCTTCAGATGCCTTTGTAATCCCAGTTGGCATGGGGGGGTGCTCTTTAGCCAGTGCCCCAGTACCTGCGCTTCAGCTGGTCTCAGGAGATCTCAGATCTCAAGACTCACACAACCCTACCTTTTATTTTTTTAATTTATTTATTTATACATATATTTTTTATCAAATCTAGACCTGTGTCCCCGCGATCCCCCCATCCCTCCAGAGCTCATGCATTCTGCCAAACATGCTGTTCAACTCTTTCTCAGTCTTTCTCAATATTCTCCATGGGGAAGTTGACTGTTTTGAGCAGAAGTTCACTGTTTCAGTCAGTTCTTTGATGCGGTGCTTTCTGTTGTTGTTGTTGTTGTTGTTGTTGTTGTTGTTGTTGTTTCCAATATGCATCACTCCCAACTGCTTTGGACAAAAGCTCAAGGGGCCATGCACAGGAAATACTTACAACTGGGTAATTGGCACTAGCATCCACAGATGAGGGATACCATTTTTCATTTGTTTTTCTGGGACTGTGTTACTTCACTCAGCATGATGTCCTCTAGCTTCAGCCATTTTCCTGCAAAGCTCATGATGTCGTTTTTCTTTACTGCTGCATAGAACTCCTTTGTGTAGATGTACCACATTTTCTCTATCCACTCATCAGTTGAGGGGCATTTGGGTTGGTTCTAGCAACCCTACCTTTTATACCAGCTGAGAGGATAATTCCGCCCCCACAGAGCCACAAAAGCCAATTAAGCCAAAGACAACTGGATTAACAGATTAACTAGATTAAGTCAATCAACAATCAGCCTTGCTGACGTACCCAGTTCCTACCTACATAATCACTGATTTTCAAAGACAGCATTTAGCATTTAGACATGAAGAAGTATACCTGTATGTGATTATTAAAGATAGCAAAGACTTCAGCAGGTGACATTAAATAATGAAAATGGTCATCTGCCAAAACTATTGCATAAAATTTAGCCTCAAAGATTCTTACTAACATTGCTAGTTGACTTCTAAAAAACACCATTTTCCTTCCTAAGAAAACTCCAAATTTGTCAGTCAATCTTTTCCATCAAGATGAGTTGAGGCTTACCTCAGAGCCAGTACTAAGTGTACATTCTGTGGCTATGCCATCAAATCAGTTACAGCATGCCTTACAAACTTAATGTTACATGAATCTTCCCATGGCTTGTACTGGCCAAAACAGATGAAAGAAACAAGCCAGGAAAAATAGCTTTCTCTACTCCTCTGAAAATGAAAAATGTATGCACCATAACTGTCACACAGTGTATTAGTCAGGGTTCTCTGAAGAAACAGAAGCAACAGGATGAATATATAGCTATATACAATTTATTGATTTGCTCACGTGACAGAGCTCAAGTAGTCCAACAGTAGCCGCACCACACTGGAGAGGCTGAGAATCCAGGGAACTGCTCAGCCTGCAAGGCTGGATGTCTCTGTAGTCCCAATCTGGTGCTGAAGGCCCGATGGATTCCAGGAGATCTGCCAGTCTCAGTATACACTGGGATTCGAAGGGTTGATCACAGCAGCGAGACAAACTCACCAGTGAGAGAGAGGTAAGCCGCAGGAAAAAAGGGACCAGCTCCCTCTGCCATGGCCTTTAATACTGCCTGCTGGCAAAAGGTAATGCACACATTTGGGGTGGGCCATCTGGGTTGAGGTAGTCCAATCCAAAGATCCTTTTTATCTTATTTGTTCCTTAGTCCAGTCAAGTTGACACCCAGGATTAACCATCACACACAGCCATCTTGTGATGATCTTATTTACCTGTGCTTAAAAGAGCCTGATGTTAAGGAAGATAGAACAAATAAAAATAATAAGTCTTTGTACAGGAATATATTTTATAATATGGACAGAATCTGACCTAAATACTTTTATCATATCTAATGTTGCAACCCAAAATTTACTGTTTATAATGTAAACAAGCTAACTGAGTTATTAGCTCTTCTTGTGACCTGGGCATATGACCTTAATCTCTCAGGACCCCTCCAGACACTTCCTGCTTTCTACCCAGATAGTGTAAACTACAGTATATGAATGTGCATGTGCATGGTTTATATATCAAAGCCCTTAAAGAAGCTTGCTTTGCACATTTAAAACAGAGAAATCTGTTTGTAGTTGTGTGTGTGATATCCTAGGCCTAGGGATCAGACGGCAAGATTCTCTGATAACATAAAGGTGGGTCCTGACTTAGACCTCACCATTACATCCTGGTGATATTGTTTCAATAAAATAATGAGAGAAGCCTTACTGGGGAGCCCTGTTCTGAGAGACATGTGAAAGAATGGGAGCTTAGCAGTTTGGTTCTATGCTTGTCCTTATGAATGGTAAGAATCAGGATGTTTCTTTAATATTTTGTTCATTCATTTTATTTGATGTGTATGAGTGTATTGCCTACATTTACATAAGTTTACCATCTCCTGTCATATAATGCACACAGAGGTCAGAAGAGGACATCAGATCCCCTGGAACTGGGATTGTGGAGAGTTGTTAGATGCCATGTGGGTGCTGGGAACCACACCCAGGTCTTCAGCAAGAGCCAGTGCTTTTAACCAGTGAGCCATCTCTCCAGCTCCTAGGCTATTTCTTTTCTAAACATTGCCATAATGTGGTTTAGAAATACTCCATCCTTTTCAAGTACTGATTCAGAACTACCCCACCTCTGTATGCACAGAAATAAGACATTAATAAACACATTTATTAAATGCATTGAATTGGGACCGATGCTACCCAATGTCAAAAGCAGCCTTACTGTAACAATAACAAAAAAAAGTAATTTTATGACACCAAATGCTGGTGAGGATGTGGAGAAAAGAGAAATCCTACAATGATGGCTGGTGGATTGAAAACTAGTGCAACCACTGTGGAAGAACTCTTTAAAAATTAAAATGATCTACTATATGATTGGGTTATATCACTCCGTGGCATATACCCAAATGACTCAACATCCTACTGAAGAGATAGTGGCTCAACCACGTTTGTTGCTAAGAAATGGAAATAACCTAAATGTACATGAACCAAGAAATGGATAAAGAAAATGTAGCATATTTACACAATGGTGTTCTACTCATCAGTAAAGAAAAATGAAATTGGCAGGTAAATTGATAGAACTAGATTGCTATACTAAATGATATATCCCAGACTTAGTAAACAAGCAATCTATGTTCTGTCTCATTTGTGGATCCTAGCTCCAAATCCCTAGATGTTAGAATATATCCTATGTGACCACTGGAGCAAGGAAAATGGAAAGGAGCCACAAGTAGGGCAAAACAGCAGAAGATAGTAGGATATAGGTGTTGTCAAGTGGGAAATTTGGGAAATAGGGATGCTTTAACAAGGAGATATGGATGGGAGTATACAAGTAAATAAAGAGGATAGATAAATAATGCTTAGATGGTTTGAAAAGCCAAAGGGAAATGTATTAGTTCAAGAGCCTACTGAAAAATATACACATATATAATATGTATATGATATACATATATATGTGTATATTTATATATCCCTTCCAGTTTTTGGTCAGCATAGTTCCAGAGACTCCCAAATAACAAGCTATTGTCATAGCCATTAATTACCTCCCATAACTGAAGACATCTCCAATTGCTCCAATTGCTGAAGACATCTTCAGAAACAGGATTGGAAGCAAAAGAGCTGGAACTGATCTGGAAACTTCTGTGAACACTGCCTCCCTTGGTATCAGAAGATGCTATGAAAACTGCCAAGGGATTCCATCCAGCTGTAAAGTCTATGGACTAAAATGATAATCAGCCCAGAAAATCATCTCTACTAGTACAGTAGCAGCAATTTTGTCTTCGGAGTAATCAACAACTGCAAAAATTGGACTTCGGTTCTATTCAGTGGGAGACAACTCATGTGTGGCACAGTAAACAAAGCCAAGTACACATGGTTGGAGAGGTCATAGATCTTAGAGAAAAATCTGCTTTTGTCACACCCTCAAACCAACATGATTTCTTGTTATATTCTCAATGCATCTCCTTGTATTTATAGACCGCCCCCACCACTCACCACTCATCCAAGAAGCAACAGATAGAGACTACTACAAAGTTCCACAAGTGGTCCAACACAGAAAATAAGTGTCTGTGAGATCCCCAACCTTAAGTGACACATCCTCATTGTAACCTCTACACCTAAGGATCAGGGGCAGAAAGTGGAACAGGGCAGAAGGAAGATTAACACATCTTTTAACTTTCACCAGGGAAGCTTCCTCATGCAGCAGATGATTAACCCTGAAAGCCACAACTAGTCAAAATGTAGAGAATAAGAGACTGCAGAGAGTGTATCCCTAAATAGGACACCTATAACAAAGCCCAGCCTCCATGGCTCAGGGACCATTGCAGAAGAAGAAGGGAGTGAAAAGATTGAAAGAAGCAATGGTGGTTGATGACCACAAGGAAACAGAGGTTTCCAGCCGCTGGCAAATTCTTCATGTGAACTTACGCCAATGTTACACACAACCCAAATGAGCTCAAATTAGACAAAATCCCAGTACAGGCATGGGGGAGTAGGGAAGAAGCTTCAACCTTCACTGAGGAACTATTGGCAACTGATAATTACAGGGAGAAAGAGAACTGGGTTTGTTTTTGGGTTGTTTTTTGTTGTTGTTGTTGTTGTTGTTGTTTAAGAATTCAATGTTAGACTAGGTTAACCAAGTTTCAGTGAATGGATGCATAATGAAGGACATTTGGGGACACAAACTTGACTTCATAAGACTTTGTCTATATAGCAGAGTACATGAAAATTGGAGGGAGATATAAGAAGAATGCAGAGAGGAAAACTGGTCTAAATATGGTCAAAATATATTGTATGAAACTAGAAAAAATTCAATAAAAGTTTTCATTACAATTTAAAAATACAATTAAAGCTGGGCGCGGTGGCTCACACCTTTAATCCTAGCACTTGGGAGGGAGAGGCAGGCAGATCTTTGTGAGTTCAAGGCCAGCCTGGTCTACAGAGTGAGTTCCAGGACAGCTGGGGCTGTAGGGAGACCCTGTCTCAAAAAGACCAAAAAATAAAAAATAAGAAAAATACAACTAAAAATTAAATAATAATTTAAATAAAAGAACTTTCATGAAATACAACATAAAAACAGAAAATTATATTTAAAAATGCAAGAGAGAATATGTCCTAAAACAATGGCCACACAATATAATTGCCAAGAAGCTAAAGAAGTTATTTTTTTCAAGCCTAGTGAATAAGTTAGGAAAGTTGACAAGGACTTCATAAACAAAAGTTGCAACACTATATTTCACATTTATTAATTACAAAGAAAACACATTGCATAATTTTATCATAATAAATTAGAGAACACTCAGGACACATAAACATTCTAGAAAGTATTATAAAATTAACAAAATGAGTTTTTCATTTTGGGTGGGGAAGGGAGAATTTTTCTTTCTTTCCTTTTTTTTGAACAACCTCAGGTTTTGTAACTCAAGTGCCATCCACATTATTTTGAGACAGAGTTTCTCTTTGGCTTGAAACGCACCAATTCAGCTAGACTAGACTGACTGACCAGTGTGCCCTAGGAAACAGTCTGGTGTTTTACATGCATTGTAGCATCCAAACCCCAATAAATCTTCATGCCTACATAGCAAGCACTTTTACCAACTGAGCTATTCTATTCAGCTATTGAACTATGAACTAAAATGAGTTAACCCCCTCCAAAGTGGTTATTATTATATTTATTTCATCATTTGTTTTGATGGGTTGTTCTTATGTTCTGAGATAAAGTCTCATGATCTAGTCAAGGCTGGCCTCAAACTCCCAATGATTCTCCTTCCTCAGCCTCTTGAGTGTTGCTGTTACTGATGTGTCCCACCATACCACTGTCTAAGTCATTATTTAAAAAAAAATTGGAAAAATATTGTTTCCATTTCAAACGCTCGGTTTCCACAGAGCAAAGGAAAGGTGTTGAAATGATACCTAGATGATTAGTAGTTTGAGTTACAGGAGGAGACCCTGAGCTAAGAAGCCTTAATCTTTCATAGTCATCAGTAACCTCATCTTTTCTATGCTCCTAATAGAGCTGCAGCCTCTATTTTTACAGACATTTGTATAGCAAAAATAGTCTGGATATGAAAATGATCAATGTTCCTGTTTATAAGATCTTTAGAAACTAACAGATCATGACAAATTATCTGTCTACTAGCACTTATCCTTATTTTAAATAAAAAGTAAAGTGAAAGTCAACTGGAATTTAGAAAATATTATCTATAACTGATACACAAAAGGGATAGATATCCTTGTTATATAAAGAATTCTTAGGAATCAATATCAAACACAAGACAATTGGAAGGAAATTTAGCAGACAACATAAGTGGAGAACAATACACAGAAATGAAAGTAAAATGGGCCATGTGACAGATTTAAACTAGCTCTGCCAATTGCTCCAGAATGGAAAACAGAGATTAAAATAAAATGCTGGAACTCGCTACGTAGACCCAGACTAGCCTTGATCTCAGAGATCCAACTCCCGCTGCCTTCCTAATGCTGTAATTAAAAGCATGTACCACCACACCTAGCACCAAATTCTTACGAGAAAAATCAAAATAGCTTTGCTATATGATAATAATAGAGACTAAATCATTTTCCTTAGAATCATGACATGAAATGAAATTCATAAGGAAAAATATATCTACCTCTCTCAAATACATGATCTTAATTATTAAGCCATATTAAAGAATGGAAGGATGACAAGCTAAATCTTAATCATGATAATCACTTGATTTTAGGTAATTAGGTTGTTGGTGCTTTGATTTTTCATTTTTAATTCATTTTCTTTCTGAAGTTTTCCACATTTTATAACAAATGTATTTTAAAAATAAATGAATGAAAGCTAGTTTTCAGTTCTTTTGGTTAAAAACAAAAGTCTCCATCACTTAATTGATGTATTCTACACATTTCTGCATAAGAAAGTGAATGAAATAGTAAGTTACTCTGTGAATAGGCTGTGTTATTTCTAGTGCCCAAAGGACTATGGTTTGTTCAGTTCACACTTGTGTTAGGGGGAGAAGGGGAGGGAAAGAAAACTCAGCTTGAGAGCAGTGTGCAGCATGTTCAAATCCATTGCTCACAGCAGGGAAAAACAATTGTTTCCTCTTCCTCTTCCAATGACCTAGGGCTAAGGATCACAGTGTCAGAAAAAGGATCCAGAATTGCCTCCCATGTGGCTTCCCTGTGTTGTCTTTACTTTAGCAAATTCATAGTCAGGGGACCTTCTGAGAAACCTCAAGCTGTTATATGACCATGATTGTCCTGGGCTAAAAGTCTTCAGAAGACACCTGTTTATCTTATAAGAGGGCTTGTAACAAGAGTCAAGGACCCATATGACTACCCTCAGTCCTATGAATGATTGGCTCATTAATTTCTAAGGATATTACCACAGTCTCAAAAGTAATTCTCTGTGATTTCAGACCCCTGTAGATGGGAAGAAATCTTGTAAATACATAGCCCTTCTTGGCAAAGAAAAATAATTTCCCTATTATTCTTTCCTCATCGCTTAGTTTTTTTCTTCTATCACCATCAATCATGAATGCTTTCAGTGGAGATGCCGAGAACAAAGATGAAAATAGGTGAATTTAAATGTTTGTTTACAAAGATGTTTGAAGGGATTAATTTTTGTGTGGCCATTCAAATAGGATTAAAGGGATTAACTTGAATAATAAAGGCACATTAGAAATGCATATGTTGCTTCTAATTAAGGGGTTCAGATATGAATATAAGATATGTCAAATTATTACAGAATAGCCTATAATTACATTATTTTTAAATAATGGGAAGGAAACTCATGAGTCATTAGGGAAGAGATGACTTTGGAATAAGGCAAACTCATTCAACAAACATAATGCTTTGCAAGACACATTTCCTATTTATATGTACAGTTAATAACATCTATTATATAGTCTTAGCCCTGGAAGTCTGTATTGTCGAGAGAAATATTTTAAAACAGAAGCTTAATTACATAGTGCTCAGGATTTTCTGGCAACATCAAAAGAGACAAAGTCATTTGTGCTTTAATGAACATTTTGAAAGGGAAATATAAATTCTCAGGTTGAGAACTCTACAAGTTTGAGACAAGGAGAATGAAGGAGAAAGAAAATATTAAGTTATCATTACTCTGCCTATAGGAAAACAAAAGTTATAAAGGAAAAACAGTTTTCTTACTAACTGTTTTTAAAAGACTATAACCTTGGGCTGGAGAGATGGCCTAGTGGTTAAGAGCACCGACTGCAGTTGCAGAGGACCTGGGTTCAATCCCCAGCACCCATATGGCAGCTGAGAACCCTGTCTGTAACTCTAGTTCCAGGGGAATCTGACGCCCTCTTCTGACTTCCATGGCATTGCACAACAAGGGTGCACAAACCTACATGCAGACAGTACATTTGTACACATACAAAAATAAATTTAAAAAATTTTAAAAGGATGATAACCTTTGGAGTTGTGGTGGGGTTTTGCCCTTTCAAAACTATTTCATCTATTTTGAAGAGAAACTATTCCCTTTAACTGTCTTTTCTCAGATTTCTCCCTAAACATTACAACTACCCCATTTTTAGAGAAAATTTCTGAAAAAATTAAGGATCTATTCCAAGGATCAGATAGAAACAAGAGCATTTGTAAATGGTCTTGAATTCAATTCATGGTTCTGACCAAGACAAAGTCAAAACTTGATATTATAGAATTACTTGTCTACTTAAACATTTGTACAGAGAGAACATAGACATAGGCATGGCCATTTTAAACTGGATTTCTTTGAATTATGTAGATAGGCTTTGTTTTCTTCTGTTACAATGTATTTTCTGAGATTAAGAAATGCTATACACCATTAACTGTCTTCCACTTGGTAAAGTAAGTAGAAAGATTTAAGAGGATGCACATGGTAGCCAAGCTCCAGTCTCAGTACCCTACTCCCCTCAGGATTTTAATTGCTATTAATGCTTATTCATCAAATAAAATCCACAAAGTTCTGAAAGGCAGTATCTACATCTTAGGGAATAGTCTATAGAACTTACAAGAGCTGAGCTCAAGGCCAATCTTAAGCAAATTTAAGAACAAGATCAAAATAAATCTTTTTCCCCTCTTGTTTTTCTTCCTCTTTGTGTTGTCCTTATCCTAGTGAAAATCTGGAGTCCTAGAACTCTCCCACTTGACCTATATTAAGTTAACATAAACTGTTCATAGTCAATTGCATTTTGCTTTCATTAAGAGTATTCCCTTTTTAACTTGAAATCTCAAAGACACAATATCATGTCACAGAGAAATTGTATTTCATTTTGTTCTTCTGTTTTTTGTTGTTGTTGTTGTTGTTGTTGTTGTTTTCTTGAGACAGGGTCTCCCTATAGTCCCAGTTGGCCTGGAACTCACTCTGTAGACCAGGCTGGTCTTGAACTCACAGAGATTTGCCTGCTTCCGCCTCCTGAGTGCTGGGATCAAAGGTGTGCACCACTACGCCTGGCTTAAAGATGGTTCTTAGCGGGGCTGGAGAGATAGCCTAGCGGTTAGGAGCGCCGACGCTCTTGCAGAGGACCCGGGTTCGATCCCCAGCACCCACATGGCGGCTAAGAACCGTCTGTAACTCCAATTCCAGGAGAACTCCAGTTCCAGGGGAATCTGAGACCCTCTTCTGACCTCCGCGGCATTGCACGACACGGGTGCACAGACCTGCATGCAAACAATACATTCATACACATACAAAAATAATAAATACATAAAAAAACAAAACAAAAATTAAAAAAAAAAAAAAAAGATGGTATCCTAGCACCAAGTGACTTTTGAACATACAAGCCCCACCCTGCTGGATGGTGGGACCAAGGGCTGTTGTGGGTTGGGCACAACTGCTTGCAAATTGGTTTACATAAGGATGCTTGTACTAAAAAAAAAAATAAAATCCATTGCTAAAAAAAAAAAAAAAAAAACACGAGACGAAAGATGCATGGACGTTATGACAGTCAAGTATGATCTGCGGATGGGGTGCGGTGGGATTGGGGGACGAAGGAAGGGGAAATATGCCTGCATGAATTGGAAAAAGATGTATGACAATACACAAAGCGATCAATAAAAAAAAAAAGTCAAGTAATGGTATTTTCTGTTTCTTCAACATGATAGCAACACTGTCTCAGCTGTTGGCAAGGTCACTGCAAACTTTGATGAAATTATACCTGTGAGAGTGTTTTATAAACAAATACCTACCCCAAATTTCCATCAGCTACTTTCTATTTTTGATGCCTCAAACATCAAAATAGGTGCGTTTCCTCATTTCCTCTAACACTGTGCCCAGTTCTTCTCTAGTACATGATGAGTTTTCTATTTCCCTGAAAATTAGAACTGCCTTACTCTCCCAGGCACAGTTTTTTTAAGTCATTGATTCAAAATAGATTACCAGTTACCATACTTTTTGGGAAAACACACACAACACACACACACAACACACCACACACCACCACATATATATATATATATCTTATTATCTATATATATATATATAATCGGTTTTGTGGTCTGGATTCCTAGTCCTATTCAGGAAATGACAGGACACCTTGGGACCCCACATCTACCTTAGTAGTTGCAGTAGCAATCCTAAAGAAAATTAGGTCATCCTTTAACTCTGTGGCATTCAATTTTAAAGTGCACTACTTGACTCTTGTGGTTGCCTTATTTAAAGCTCTTCTCTTTGCCAATACTTTTGAACTCAGAGAGATGCATCCATCATGATATGAGATTGGATCCGTAGCTCGAGGTCCTGGAATAATAATCAAAGGTGTATATATATACTGAAAGGCTCTGCATGTCTCCAAACCAGCCCCTGTTGTAAGAATGCTAAAAAAATGCTAATGCAAGAAAAGATATTCCAGTGTCATTTTAGATTTCAGACACTGCACGTTTGTGCCCATGATTATGTCAAAATATACACATAGGCATCATTTGAGGGAGAATTTATTATAAAAGAAAATATAAAAAAACCAAAGCTAGCCTGACCTTGCTCTATTTATTTTTTTTTTAAATCAGTGCTTGAGCTGAGGTTGAATAAATTTGCCCAGCTTAACATGAAATTCTGTTGATCTGAAAATAAGAAATAAAACTGGGAAGCCTATTCATGTAGAGTGAAAAGAAGAGCACATAAAAGAAACATAAAATACCTTCCTTCTGGCATTAAAAAATGCAGGTTTTTTAAATAGAAAGAAACCTACCTTTAAATAATATGTTTTATATGTAGAGAAACAAAGAATTGAAAGGCTCAGCAGCGAGCAGATTCACGTTCTATATTGATGCTATCTACCTGAGGGAATGGTATAAGAATCCTGTTATTTGTTTGTCTTTGGCATTTCGTTTTGTTTTGGTTTGGTTTGTGGGTTTTTTGTCAAAAGATCAGAAAGATAAACTCAGACATGAGTGCAAGAGCCAAGACTCCTGTAAGGTTTCCATACCCTAGCAAGTGTTTCTCACATATGCCTGCACTTGTGTCCCTTGAAAAACAAATTGCATTTTTTTTTACTCTGACAAACATATATTTTGAGCATTTTCATTCCGCTCTCCCTCTTGGGGAACCCCTTCCTACTTTCATGTCTTTGGTTTGGTTTGAATTTCTGTGTGTGTGTGTGTGTGTGTGTGTGTGTGTGTGTGTGTGTGTTCCACTGAGTTTTAGTAAGGTTGCTCGTATGAGCATAGGTAGGGAGGTTATTTATTTGTCCATGGGCCAGTTATACACCACTGAAGAAGATGATTCTTCCTCCTCAAGAAACCATTAACTGGCATGGCTCCTCAAGGATGGGAGACCCTTCATGATCCCCTTCCCGTCCATGATGAAATGTTGACAGGCCTCATATTTCGCAGGTCTTAGGCAGGCAACTTCAACTTCCGTGATTCCTGAGGGCAACAACCACATCACATCCAGAAGACGATGTTTCTCCACACTGTTCCCTCTCCTCCAGGTCTCACATTCTTTCTGTTCCCTCTTTCCCTGTGCACTTTGAGCCTTAAGGGAGTGGTCTAGATGTCCTGTCTATGGCTGGACACTCACCAGTCCCTTGTTCTCAGGACTTTGGCAACTTAGGAGGTGGTGTTCACTTGCTCCAGCTGCAGTAAGCACCTCCTGACCAGAGCTGACAGCAGCACTTATCTGACTTATGTCTTCCTTCTAGAATCTCTGCCTTTCCCTCCTTGCTATTTAGGGGTCCTCTGTAATAGATGGTCCCACTCCCTTCTCCAAGTCTTCCTTTGGCTGAGCAGATTATCATTGCTGTCCTATGAATAGTATTTTGCCAATGGAGTCTCACATCTGGTCACAGCTCTGTGAATTCCTTCTGGTGAGTTCTGGTGGTGAATGCTGCCCTTGCCCATGTACAGCTTTTGCCAATGTCCTGCACACCGCTTGGTGGGTACTTAGGCTTCCAGCAGATTTTCAGCCCACCGAATGCTGTGCAGGTCTGATTTCTTTTCTTCAGTCTCCCACTGTTCTATTTGTCAGGTTTCCGCACATAATCCTGTACCATGTGATCTGAATTCCTGAGAGTGTGATTCATAGAGGGTCTCTGGCTGCCACACCAGTCTTTTCTGAAATGGAGTCTTGTTTCTGCACTGTCAGTTGCCAGTGCTGACATCCAGCACTCAAAGGACAAGGGTTTCCCTGCTTCTCCTTCTGCTTCCCCTGCTGCTGCCCCGAGGGTGGCCTTTGTTCCAGCTGTGTCTGTTGGTCTTCTTTTCCAGCTGTGTCTGTTGGTCTTCTTTTCCAGCTGTGTCTATGCTTTTCTGATAGCTGAATATTCCTGGGAGACTCCAGCCAACTGTCTGTTTGGTGTCTGCTATCTTGGGTCTTCAACCAAAGTGCTTTTTGGAGAGAGTCATTAAATCATTTACATTAAACCAAGTCAAATTTACTTGATTTAGAGTTTGCTTCTTGAACATGAAGAATCAATACAACTATGAAAACAATTTTAATTAGCTTATTTACTGTTTATAACGTAGTATTCTATGAACTCAGTTTTCTCAGTTTCCTTCTGATAAAACCAAAAGGGATAGGCTCAAACTCCACTGTCCTCTACTTTTGTATTTTTAGATCTGTTTACCATCATCAACAGATGTTCCTTGGCTCAGACTTAAGTTATACGGGCTGTGAAACTCAGATGACTAAGAATTAGTTACAAAAGCCCACTAATTTCAAATATTACCAGTTACTTAATCCATCAGCTTTCACTGTTAAAACATATGGCAAAGACAAGATAACCACAACTTCCATGGCCTCATTTATTTCTAAATAGCTCTAGATGACTATTTATTTTACATCTTAGCTTTAAGGCTGAAAGCTGGAAGTTCATTAAGCAAAACAGAACTGAAACCGAAGGGGAGCTCTTAGTCTAATCTTCTACACATTCCCTCTCACTAAGTTCACCTGGACTTTTCCACATTTACAGAAAGAAAGAAAGAAACAAAAAAGCCTAATGAGTATAATATCAAGTTGCAAAATCCAAGTTTCACTTACAGGGAAGTTTTAACAATAAGTTATAAATTCCAGAAAGTTGATGTTTAAAAGAAAGCAGTGGCTGAATGTTAATTAGAACACACAAGGCACACACAAAATGGCAGTACAGGAATAAAGAAAAGAATTCCTCAGGAAGGGATGTCTCCAGAGTCAGGTGAGGCCCAACTGCTCCAAGAATCCTGCTCTCCTCACTTAGAGCCAGCTGCTGTGTGCCCTGCATGGAACTGCTGTCACTTTCAACATTTTCCTCACATGGCTGAACTGCCCTTCACTTTAGATCAACTAGAAAAGGTACCCTATAAGCCTGCTTTTGTCACTATAACAAACTAAGGGTGGTAACTTTATAAAGGTGTGTGGGAATGACTTCCGGGAACACCTTCTATTATAAATGAGAATCTCATCCAGTCTTGTAACCAAAGTTAATGTTACGTATTGAGACCATCTAACGCTATCTCAGCTTGTTTGCAATATAAACAATCTTGCTAGGCCTTAGGCTACATTTGTAAACTAAATTTATAGTTTTAATTCTTCATGACCCTTCCTCACCCCTAACCCAGAATAATATATGCTGTGAAAATATCGGTGCTGAAAGCAGTGAACATGGTTGGAAGCAATGAATTATCTTGATTATATTGCAAACAACAGGTGGGATTATATTGATAACACCTGTTTGTATATGCTATTTTGGGTCAATAATGGTCAGAGAGAGAAAATCCTCTGGCATGACATATTTCTCATTTCTTTTCCATATCATGTTGGATGTGCTGTTTCGATAAATACAGGGCAAGTCCTTTGTTACAAAAACAGTTCCAAGAGAACTTGGAAGGAACAAAGACTTAGAACAGATTGGGCTCACTCTTAGTTCTAACCAATGCCAAGGGGTCTGTCTTTGTTCAGGCACTGCCATAATGTGGCATCTCTCTTCTGCAAAAGAGGTTTCTTTAGCCCATCTTTTGGAGGTCTGAGGGTACAGTCACTGGCTCTACTCCGGTGAGGACCTTGTTGGGGAAGTCAATGATGGCAGTGAATGATGATAGCATCTTGAAACAAGAGTAGAGAGAGAATGAGGGGCTGCAGTCCCTTTCAAGATCATGCTCCTGATTGATCTGTGGGCCTTCTGTAAGGTTTTACCTCCTTAGTGGCAAACTACACTCTGAGTGTATGCAATGCCCTCTACAAACACATATTGAATTCTAGATCTTTAGAAAGCTAATCTTAGCTGTAATCACGAAATAATTTGTAATATAGAGTCAAGTTAGTTTCTTAATCTTTAGTTTGGTTTGATTTTCCTCTGGAATTTTCTTGGCAGCCCCACATTTGTTATGATTTCCAGTCTATCACTGTAACTCAAACATCTGACACCATGCCCAGTCTACTGTCAGCATCTACTTCTCATATTTGTGGGGAAGATTCAAGTGTCAGGGTGTATTTAGTAGCCACTATGTTGTACATGAAACAGTGAACAAAGAAAACTATTTTGGCATTCCAAATAGTGTTTTCCCTATCTTCAGCTTCCTTAATTTAAATCTTATCTTAAATATTAATTCACCGGCTTTCTTAATCTCAGTGTTAGACTGATACATGCAAACCAGAAAACCAGGCATCTGTCTGGCAGCAGGATTATGAAAAAGAAATCGCATTTTATACCCAATAGAGTAATATTTTCGGCAAGCAAATAAAGAAGTAAAGGTGTGGTGTATATCCTTTTTATATGTAAATCATGGACCCAGGACTCTGAATACTCAGCCAGTTAGACAGGACTCCACAGTCACCACTGGGGTAGTGGGGACTATTTAGCTCCAGACAGCGTCTGATACCAAAGACCAATTTAAGAACTCTCAGAAAGAAAAGACATTATCCTGAACTTAGATTGAGTCTGATAATTATTTCCCAATTTCCTTCCCCAAATAAAGAACTTTCTGGATTTGTGATGTTATGAAAGGAAAAGCTTCCTTCTGAGTCCACAAGGAACATCCAGATCATGGCGCCAAGTCTTCACCTCCAGAAGGGAAACCGGAAACTGGAGACCCAAGCAGGACACCCTCTCGCCATGAAGGCCGGTGGAATGCGGATTGCACTAAAACATCCACATCCTGGAGACTCAAAGGAGCAGGACAAGGGTGAGAAAGAATGGGAAAGCACCAGCCCATCCAAACCAACAATAGTCACCCCTGGCGTCATTGCCTGGGGTAACAAGGATGTCCTACTAGCCTTTGTGCTGTTGACTCACCGGAAGCCGCATAACTCCATAGCCAGCTCCCCAGCTCGCCTCCAGGGACAGATCCCTAACCAAAAGAACCAGCTTTTAATGAAAAATTCTACCAAGTTCAGAAACGGAAGCAAAGTCCGCCTTCCATTGTCTCAAATCCCCGATGGCCTAGCGGTTAAGAGCGCCGACTGCTCTTACAGAGGACCTGGGTTCGATCCCCAGCACCCACATGGCAGCTGAGAACTGTCTGAAACTCCAATTCCAGGAGAACTCCAGTTCCGGGGGAATCCGAGACCCTCTTCTGACCTCCGCGGCATTGCACGACACGGGTGCACAGACCTGCATGCATTCAGTACATTCCTACACATACAGAAATAAATAAAAAATAAATAAATAAAATTAGAAAAGGTTCAAGCCCCAAACTTCGTTTCTTAGCGTCCTGGTTCAGTGTCTCAGAAGAGCCATTATCGAAATTTGACCTATTCTGAGTAAAAGGGAGTCCACACTGTAGTGATTGTAAGACTGCACTCGACTTGGGCCTGGAAACCTTGAGAAGTAGTTACCCTTGATCACCGCCCTACACTGGGGGGGGCGGGGGGGGCGGAGGCAGCGGCTGCTGTACCTTGCTTGGTGGCTGTGAAAGAGAAACGCCCTGTGTTTCTCAAGCTGTTTGTCCTGATACCCACCACAAAGTGCTGGGGGCCTATTGCCTACTTCCCCCTATACACCCTATTGCCTACACCCTATTGCCTTCCTTCTTAAAACAACTGTTGCTGGCTTTCAGACAACAGATGACTGGCCCTAAAATAAAACCTGAGATATCCTTATCCCAGTCCTGAATACTTTTGCACCTCAGTCTCCCCTCGATATGAACCTAACACCCATCAGCCTCAAGTCCTTACCTGTGATCCTAAAAATAAGATACCACAAATTAAAAGACATTCGATAAGGTTAAGAGGAGAAGACGACTCATGTGCGTTTTATTAACTGGGTCCTGCTCCTCCCTCAGAGGCCCTCGACTGCCCCTCAGTTCACGGCTGGAGTGTTGCTGCTTTTCTGCATTGTCAAAGCACTCATTTAGCAGATGTTGAACCTCCTGGAGTCCTGTTCCTGGAGGGTGTGCCACCATGGCCTGTCACCACGGCCTGTCACCATGGCCTGCCTGCGGTGTTCCACATCCAGGTCACAGTGGAGCTGTGAGCAGCATCTACAGCTCCGGCCTTTCTGGTTCCCTTCCCTGGGCCTGTGAACTAGCTCATTAAAGGGGGGCTCCTCACATTCTCCAGGTAGTTTGGTGTCCTGGAGTGATGGGGGGAGCAGGTGCATAGACCTCTAGACCTCTGCTTCTAAGATGCTAAAATGTTGGTGTGAGTCAAGGATGGCTTTGGAGACCTATTTACCACAGCACTCTGTGGAGCACACAGCCTCAGGGTCTGATGAGACCAAGTGAAGGACAAGACCTTAGAGCAGGCTGCACGAGATCCCCTGTGCCTAATCCCACCATCCTCTCTAGAAATCTTGAAGCGCCCACGGTCTGGAACCGTCTGCCTTAATCCCTTTGAGTTCAGCAGTCCCAGCAGAAGCTCCTGTTCTCTGGACTTCGAGGTAGCTCAGGCAAGAGTCTGTGGGCTCTGGGTCACTCAATGCAAAGTGTTGCCCTGAATGAGTTTCTTAATTGTTGACTTTGAGAATAATAGTGATTATAATAAAGCTCCTGCATTTCTGCCCAAAAAAAATTTTTTTCTTCCCAGAGGTAGAGCATACAAAGAAACAGAAGACTAGACAACAATGAGTTCACCTGCAGTGCATCACCTGTGGGTGGGGGGAAGATGTCACATTCCTTTCCCATTTAAATCTCAGACACTGAATAATTCTAGAAGAAAAAGCACCCAGAGGGTAATCCTTCGTTGACTAAATGACTACACACATCAACATGGCATTTTGCCTGATTTTTACAGCTAGGAGCGCTTGTTTTTATGTTCATGTCTCTATAGTTCTATGTGGATATATTTTAATATGATATCCTTTAAATTTTCATTCACATGCTCTTCGGGAAACAGTGTAAGAAAGGATAGCTCGGAGATTTGAGATCTCCTGAGCCCAGCGGCAGGAAGAGGGGGAGACAAGTAGGAACTGGGTGTCTTGGCGAGCTGATTGTTGATCCTTTGGTCCTGCTGTCTTTGGTTTGATTGGCCTTTGTGGCTGTGAGGTTGGAGTTATCCTCCCAGCTGGGATTAAAGGTGTGGTCTTTGGCTTGATTAGATCTAGTGGCTGTGGGGGCGGAGTTATCCTCCCAGCCGGTATTAAAGGCACGCTTGTGTGACTCTTGAGATTTGAGATCTCCTGAGCCCAGCNTAAAAAATAAAATATAAAATTAAAAAATAAAATAAAAATAAAAAAAACTGAGACAAATCTTAAATAATGTAGACAGCCGACTTATACAAAAATACTAAAAGATAACCTTCAGAATAAAATGAAAGAATGCTAGACTGTAAGTAAATGTACATGAAGAAATAAAAATATTGGTAAAGTAATTACTTCAGTAAATAAAAACTATAGCATACGTGTATATTTTTATTTATGTCCCTTTTAATTTTGAAATTAACAGATAACTATAAAAGACAATTATAGACCTGTTGGTATATATTATGCAGAAAGCTGTGATACAAATAACAATAGTATTATAGAAGAGAGATAGAACACAGCTATATAGAAGAGTTTTTATATATCACTGGAAACATTTGCATTAACCCACATTGAATTGTGATAAACAAGGGTGTTAGTTATAGCTCCAAAGTACCACCAAAACTAATAAAAACAGTAAAGCCTTTTACATGGGCTGGGTCCTGTAACTCAGAAGTACTTTCCTAGTATGGCAAGACATTTAAGACCAGTCTCAGATATATATGGCATTCAAGGTCAGCCTCAGTTACTTAAAGCCTTTTGTCCAAAAATACAAACAGCCAAACAAGCACAAAAGGCCAAGCACAGTAGTACAAGCCTGCAATCCCAGGAGCTCCAGGAAGACCCTGTCTCAAAAAGACAAAAAAAAAAGCTTTTGGCCAGAATCCTATAAAGGAGCATTTTACCGTATTTGTGACTCTTGACACTACCCCAGTCCAAATACCTCTTCAGAGTAGGTAGTGAATAAATAGCTGTTATTTCATGTTTATTGCCACTTTGCACTAGGTCCAAAGGCAGGGTTCCAATGCTCTATAATGTTACTCGAAGAAGTATAAACAGACTTCTCAGGGAATCAGTATATAATGTGAAAAGAGATTTTTCCTTATCTAATATCAAATTTTGTCCCAGAAAAGGATAAACAGCATAGAAAAATAGGTCCAATTAATAGCGAGCAAATGTAGAGGTAGTACTTCTGGTTGCTACCACGGAACAAGAAATGAACCTACAGTAGTCTCAGAAACAAGATGCTCAGAAACAAGAAAATTCAAGGTAGCTGGAGCAGCCACTGATTTCCAAGGCTAATCAAAATGTTATTTCAGGTCTCCAACTCAATAAATTCTTCTTGTAGTTCCCAAATTATCCATCTTGAGAACTAATTTAGGATTGAGATTATAGCTCAGTAGTAGATCCCTTATCTCGAATGCTTAAGGCCCTGGATTTAATCCTCAACACCAAACAACACACACAAAAACACACACTTTTTTTTTTTTTTTTTTTTCTTTTAAGACTGGTTGCCACTTCCCCAGCCCACCTCAGATCTTAATTTCTGCTTTGGCATCTGTAATTACTTCAGCAATTGGACCCTTCTCTAGGTTACATGAACAAGCCTCAAAAATTCCCTGAGTTCTGCACTTTGCCGGGTAGCAAGGAACAAGATACCTTTCTCTGCAGTAAGTCCCAGAGAAAAGTATTAAAAACACAAGTGTAAAAGAACAACTCAAAAAGAGAGTCAAGGGCAAGAATAAACAGTTCTGCTACAAAAAGGTGCCATTGACCTGGTTTTCTGAAAGACCTAACTAAAAATGAAAACCTGACCCATCTCTCCGGGTTCCTACCAAGCTCTATTGTTTTCTTTCCTCTTAATTCCTAGAGGTATGCCAGGAGTGAATCTCGAGATTATTTCAGACCCAGTCTGGGGAGGGACATGAACATAGCTCCCCTATAGGCTGGTAGTCTTTCTTTACTTCATTCATTCAACAAGTATTAGACTATACCAAACATGGCCATTTCTCCTGCAGCTTTCGATTAGACCATATAGACATTCAACTATTCAGGTAAAAACTGACCCAAGGACCTCAGAATGCAAAGGGCCCACGTGGAGATAAATGCCCTCATTTTCCACATGGCCCTAGGTGTCTTATCCAAGGTCATGCTATGTCAGACATGGCCTGGAGCCCACAACCCGCAACCTCAGGGAGTGCGCCTCTTTCCCAGCGAGGATTGCTCCCCACAGGGTGAGGGAGAACAATCAAACCTGGTCACCTAAGGATCCAAAGCCTTGCACTTCTAGATAGGACAGGTCACGGAAAGGGTAAGCTGCCTCAGTTTCCCCGCGGAAGGGGGAAGCACAGGCTCCCGACCGCTTCCTGCCACCCCTGGCCCTCCCTGCCCTGCCTTGCCCTGCCCTGCCCTGCCAATCCCAGCCCGGAGCCCCGCGAGCTCTACACCGTCACTCCTGCACTCACAAGGACTCGCACCAGCAACGCCATATTCAACCGCGATCATTTCCGGGTGAAAGGTGGACTTCCGGGATCCCGCTGTCACCTCCCCTTCTCGGAAGTGTCCTCCAGCTGAGGGTAGTCGGTCAGCGGTGGCGGTGGCGGTGCGGCGCAGGCGCGGAAGGTCCACCCCAGTCGGAAGGTGATTGCCGTGTCGGCGATTCCCCGATGCACTTTCTGTCCCTGTGCACGTCACAATGGCTCAAGTTATTTCCCCACGCAGCTTTAGGGACCCCGACCTCTCAGAGCCTCACTCTGCAAGAGCCCGGGGCAGAGCCACTGCCTCCCTGCCTCCACCTCCTAGGAGGAGATGGGGCTCCAAATAACAAGACCTTGGGAAAGGAACCCCAATAGTTACATATCATATGTATATATATGTATACATACACATATATGTGTGTATGTATATATGTGTATGTATATGTATATATAAGTATAGTACATTGTTACCAAATGTCACCGTGCTATACAATAGAGTCTTGAACTTAATTCTCCTATCTAAAATTTTATATCCTTTGACCAGCATCTCAGCCTCTCTCTCAGCTCCTGGTAACCACCCATTCTTTCTGTTCATTTCTTTATTTTTTGGTCTTTGCGAGACAGGGTCTCCCTGTAGTTCCCAGCGTCCTGGAACTCACTCTGCTAGACCAGGGTGGCCTTGAACCACAAAGATCCGCCTGCCTCTGCCTCTCGAGTGCTGGATTAAAGGCGTGTGACCACCATGCCCGGCTCTTCTGTTCATTTCTATGAGTTCAACTTTTTAGATGCAGTATTTGGCTTTCTGTGCCTGATTTACTTCACGTTAACATAATGTCCTCCAGCATCATTTTGTCCCAAGAGAACAGAATTTCCTTTTTTGTTTTTTTCAGTCTTGAACAGCATTCCATTATAAATATAAACATTTTTTATCCATCTATTGATGGACACTTGTATTTATTTTACATGTTGGCAGTAGTGATTAATGCCACATGAACATGTGAATACTGATTTCATATACTGTAGGTTATACAACCAGTAGTAGGGTTGACAGGTTCTATAATACTTATGGGTTTTTTTTTGTTTTTTGGGGTTGTTTTTTGTTTTTTTTTGTTTTTTTACATGGGGGAGTTTCCACTCTGTTTCCGTAATAGCTGTACTAATTTAAATTTCTGTCCACAGTATTGCAAATATTCTTTATCTCCACTTCTCTCACACCTTGTTATCATATCTCATAAAGTATGATATTCTCACTGTTGGATCTAACTTAATCCTGAAGATTAATTGATGAGCGGTTCTTTGCATATGTCTTGTTTTTGGTGAGTATATATCTTTAGAAAACAAATTATTTTCCAAAGATCTTTTTGCTTCATTATTAGGAGTTTTCATCTGGTTTATCTAGTTTATTATAATTTTATTATTATTTTGTTGTTAATTATTAGCAGTCGCTGGGAAATCAAACCCAGAGTCTTTAGTCTATTCTACCCAGAACACGACCAGGAGCTACATCTCCATCCCCTCTTGCCTATGCCTTAATGCAAATTTACTTTGTTGCTACTGAAGTTGTTTGAGTTCTTCATATAGTTTGCGATATTAATATCATATTACATGTGTGGATCACTGCAATAGATGGCCTTCAGCAGGTAAAGGAACCGTATCCAACACAAGCCTAGCAACTATGTTGCAACACCCCCAGATAACATAAAAGTAGGAAGTAGAGAACAATTGTCCTCTGACCTCCAAAAGCATACCCTGGACTGCTGCACCCCCATACATCAAACACACAAAAAATTAGTAGTAATAATAAAAATGTTTTAAGGGGTACTGTGAAGAGGGGCTCAGTCAGGTAAGAGCACTGGGCTCTCCTACGAGGACACAGGTTTCAATTCCGCAGCACCCATATGGACAGCATAACAAGTCATCTATAGCTGTCCATTCCAGGGTAATCAGAACCCTCTTCTGACTCCAAATGCATGTTATGACACTGGCATGACACTTCACACATCAGGTAACACACACACACACATATAAGAACAATACAGCAGCAGATGGATGGAACACCTTGATCCCAGCACTCAGAGGCAGACGGGTAAAGTGATCTCGTGTAGAGTTCAGGCAGCCTGGTCTACAGAATGAGTTTTCAGGCCACCCTGGGGGCTACAGTAAGGGAGGACCTCTCTCAAAAACATAAATAATAATGGATGAATAAATAAAAAATATAATATTTACAATAAGAAAAGTTAATGTGTTTATAATGACAAATTTTTAAATATTAGTTAAATATAATTTCATGCTTTGTTATTTGGAAAATTTAGGAGTGTGTGTTTTGTCACGCATGTATGGGTAAGTTGCAGCAACATGCCGGAAGACCTCATAGAAGCATTGAGGGTGGATGGGAGAGATGGCTCCAAGCATTAAAAGCCGAACCAACTGCCCTCTTAAAAAAGGGTTATTGGATCCCAGGGAAATGGAGTTCGGATGGTATGGCGTCTGCCATGTGGGTTCTGGGAATCAACCGGGTCCTCTGCACAAGAGCATGCCAGTGCTCTTCCTGCTCAGGCCTCTCTCTTAGCCCAATTGATGCCCTTTTGGAACAGGAGTATGAATCTTGTTCAACCCTTCAGGCTTGTCTTGGTTTCTTGCTCTTGTACAATATGTAACCTATCCTTGGCTGAAATGTTGATACCTTGTTAACCATAAACATTTTCTATACAACATAGTCTCGTTTTTTTTGGGTCTTTTCGGACAAGTCTCCCATAGCCTCCAGCTTCCGGAACTCAACTCTGTAGACCAGGCTGGTCCTTGATCACAAAGATTCCGCCTTGCCATCTGCCTCCTGAGTGCTAGATTAAAGGTGTGCGCCAGCTGCACCCACCAAGCACAACTGCTCTTGCAGGTCTTAGTTATGAAAGAGCCCAGAGTGAAGGTGGAAGGTGTTGTGTGCTGGGTCACTAAATCCGTGCTTCTCAGTATCAGCAGTGTATGTATGGGTGTGATTCTTTTTTTTTTTTTTTTTTTTTATTTGGTCTTTTTGAGACAGGGGTCTTCCCTTCACCCCAGCTGTCCTGGAACTCACTCTGTAGACCAGGGCCTGTCTTTGAATCTCACAAAGAATCCACTCTGCCTCTGTTCCCAAAGTGCTAGGATCAAAGGCATGCGCCACCGGACGCCCAGCTACAACATAGTCTTTATATACAATCTGGCTCCTTATATGGACATGAGCTAAATAACCTGCTCTGATATTGATGGGGGATGGTCCAGTGAAGAAGGAGTGCAAATAATTTAAAGTATTTTTCATAGAGGGATGGAGAAATGGTTTAGTGGTTAGACCACTTGCTGTTCTTGGAGAGGACTTAGTTTGATCTTGAGCACCACCGTGGCAGCTAACAACTGGGTCTGTAACTTCTCTTCCAGGGGATCTGAACAACCCTCTGAGCCTCTGAGGGCCCTGTGCACTCATGGTGAAACTTACCAACAATATATGCACATAACAAAAAATAAATATATTAAAGCCAGGTGGTGGCAACATTCCTTTAATCCTTGGTGCTCTCCAGGAGGCAGAGGGCGTGATTCCGTGAGTTCAAGGGCCAGCCTAAGCTTACATAGTGAGCTCCAGACACAGCTGGGACTAAAGTGGAGACCACTGGCCTTTTTTTTTTGGTCTTTGAGACCAAGAGTCTCCCTGGTACGCCCAAGGAATGCCTTGGAACTTCGTTATGTAGACCAGGCTGGCCTTGAAACTCATAGATGACTCCTCCTCTGCCTCCCATAGTGCTGGGTGAAGGTGTACATCACCATGCAGGTTTTAAGGTCTCATTTTACATATTGATTTAAATTGGATTGGGCTACAGTATATGATATACATCTGGGGTTTTCCTTTTGACCAACTCTCCAATATGTTCTTGACCTTGTGGTGTGGCCTTCTTGGTTTTTCTTCTGTTCCTCCAAGGGCTGGCAGGAACCCTCAAATACCCATACTTAAGCAGCAACCAGACAGAACCGAACCTCACAGTCAGTAGAACCCATCGCCAACATGGCATAATTTCAGGCCCGGATGCCTTCTCCACTTCGTAAACTCATTCATTTGTTCTATATGCCGCCAACATACCGCCACCCCCCTCCGGCTGGCCTGGGTTGAAAAATGTCTTCCTTAAACCCCCATCCAAATTTCATTCAACCTTCAGGACACAATCAAATCCCTCGTTCCACATAAACCCTCTTACCAGTCTTTGCTGTTCCATTCTTTCAACCCTTAAACATTCAAAGATCTTCTTTACCTTTTTTTTTCCCTTCAAAACACATAGTTATTAATTTCCCAATCCCTTAATTCCTCAGCTTGGAATTCAGTGTACTTTTTTTTTTTAAGCCAGTGTTTTATTGGGCTCTGGTGCATTTCACACAAAAAATTACAATTACAAATCAAATCTAGATCTGTGCCCCCCTACGTCCCACCACTTCACTCCTCGACCAGTAGCATTCATTACATCTTCTGCCATACATGTCTTTTCTCTTTTTCTCAGTCTCCTCAAAAAGTTATCAATGTAGAAGTTTTTACTGTTCAAAGAAGTCACCGTTTCAGTTAATTCTTTGACACAGTGCTTCTGTTTGTTGTTTGTCAATTTTCTTCCAATATGCAATCACTCCAAATATGCACATATCGATGCCACATATATCAAATTTTTTGTTTTTTGGTTTTTTTTTTTATTTTTTGGTCTTTTCCAGAGACAAGGGTCTCCCTGTTAGCCCCCACTGGCCTGGAACTCACTTCTGGTAGACCAGGCTGGCCATTGAACTCCACAAAGATCCGCCTGCCTCTGCCAATCCGAGTGCTAGGCTAGGATTAAAGGCGTTAGGCCCACCACGCCGGCTATATTCTATTTCTAGCTCTTAGCTTATGAGCGTATGGTTTTTTTTTTTTGATTTATTTTTTCCTTTTTTGGCATTTTTTGAGGAGGTATCCCTGTTTATTACCAGCTGTTCTGGAGCGCGCTCTGTAGACCAGGCTGCCTTGAACTCAAAGAGATCCACCAACCTGACCTCGCCAAGTGCTGGGATATAAAAGTAACCGCCACCACGCCGAGCTAAGATTTTTTTTTTTTATTAGGCTGAAAATGTCATGTTTGAAAGTCTCCTTGTGCAAGCCCAAACCACACAGTTTGCCCTTGTGCTCCATACTGGGTTGTCCCCTTCCCATAGTGCACCAAAATGAGGTCCTTAAGGCACCACTCCTGTCTTGATCTTCCTGACTTGTCTCCATGATACAGCCGGGTAGTCCAACAATGGAAGTCTAAACTCTGAGAAGTGGAAACCCCCCCCCCAGTAGTAGCTCACTACAACAAGTTGGGGATGTCTACAAGCGTCCCCATCGGCACTGAAAGTCGGAGGATTCTTGTGAAGACATGCAGTTCTTCAGTCCATATTGGAAGGGTTGAAAAGCGTGTTTGTCTCATGTCTTTTGAAGGATGGAAAAGTTCTCGTGCAGCTCAACAGGTAGCTGCACTTGCCTAGTAAGACAGACAAAACAACTCGTGCTCTTTTTTGTCTTTTATCCAAAATCTCAACTTTTATAGCTGAATACAATTTCTCAGGACTTACCATTTATTTATTGATTGTTATTTATATTATTTATAATTATTTATATGTTCTGGTTATACTTTCCTTTTTGGATGTTTAAGGCCATACAGACCCAGTTAACCAAGGTTTGTGTTTTCTCAAAGGTCAGTTGAGGATTTGTCCTCCAAGGGTAACTGGAAAGTTGTTTTTTTTGGGGGGCGGGGACCCCTGGACTCCTTTTGTCTTCAATCAACCAGTTCCATCTACGAGGACAAAGGCAGGTCTGCTAGACCAGGCCTTCCCTCTTTGAACAATGAGCAACTTTCCTCTTCATAGACTGGACACGGCTGAAGTCCCATTAGTGATTCTCCAAGACCTCCCTGCACAGGAAGACTGGTGACTCTTATTTGCAGGACATTTCAAGAGATTGCCCCACATGCATATTCCCTGGGACTTAGTTGACCGCTGAGGGCAAGGGAACAAAGTTATACCCTTAAGACCTCAGCAAATGAATTGTATTGGCGTTAAGTATGGTCATTAGCACCCAGAGATCTTTATCTTTTGATAAATTCATTTTATTTAATGTGTGGCTGATACCTTTAGAGAGGCCCAGAAAGTACCATCAGATTCCCTGAACTGGGAGGCACAGGGGTTGTGAGGTGCCACAAGGGTGTTACTGTGAACTGACCTGGATCCTCCAAATGAGCAGCAAAGTACTCTACCACTGAGGCCATCTTTTGGCACCCTCTAACTCTTTGATATATTCTTGAGTAAAATTAGATATTTTCGCCATAATTTTGGAGGAGTCGTTTGAGACGAGGTCTCCCTGTAGCCCCCAGCTGTCATGGAACTCAACATGTAGACCAGGCCAGCCTTGAACTCACAGAGAGCACCTGCCTCTGCCATCCCAAGTGCTAGATTAAAGGCGTGGCACCACCACGCCCAGCCTCACATAATAGTTTTATATTCATTTTGAGTGTGTATATGCATTGCTACTGTGTACCATGTGGAGGCAGACGAATAGACTTGCAGGCACGCGTTCTCTGCCCTCCTTCTACCATAATGGGTTCAGATATCAAACCTGGTGTTCAGAACAGGCAGCAAATACTTTTATCCATCTCTCTGACCCTCACATAAATATCTCATGTATGTAGTATTGTAACAATTATGCTTTAATAGCCGGCATGGGTAGCGCCACCATTATGGGTCCATAGCACTTGGGAGGCAGAGGCAGGCGATCTTTGTGAGTTCAAGGCCAGCACTGGTCTACAGTAGTGAGTCTCCAGAGAGCAGCTGGGCCATAGGGAGACCTTCTTGGAAAAGAAAAAAAAAAATGCTGTATGGCTGAATCTACCATAATCAGCAGTTGTAGCTCAAACTGGTGATGCAATTCCATGGTAGAGTGATTGCCTAGGCATTTTGCAAGGCCCCTGGGTTCAAATTCCAGCACCACAACACACAAAAAAAATAACTAAAGCGAAGCTAACATTTACGAATGCTTACTACAGGCCAGACATGATTCAACGGATTTGTTTAAATGCATTATAATAACCTTCAATTTAACCAGAAGCTTAAAAGAGAAATATGTAAGTAGGCGTGTCTAAGGTCTTTCAGCTAGCAAGGGGCAAGGCTGGCTTTGTTACTTCAGGCATTGTTACACCAGCGATCAGACCAATGTTCAATGTAGATGATTTGGGGAAACTAATGTTTGGTCAACTTCCATTTCTTATACTGCTCCTTTCTTTAACCCTTAAAGTTGCTCAGATTCCATCTCCAGGTTCCCATATAATTCCAAGCTATTCTTGACTATAGGAGAGTGATGTGTACTTCATCTGTTTTAGTTTTTTTTTTATTTTATTTTATTTTTGTATGTGTATGAAGTGTACCATCTGCATTGTAGGTTTGTGCACCCATGTCGTGCAATGCCGCGGGAGTCAGAAGAGGGTCTCGGATTCCCCTGGAACTGGAGTTCTCCTGGAATTGGAGTTTCGAATGTTCTTAGCAGCCATGTGGGTGCTGGGATCGAAACCCGGTCCTCTGCAAGACGGTCGGTGCTCTTAACCGCCCCTTAAGCCACCTCCAAGCCCCGAAAATGCTACTTATAAAACCCAATATCATGTATAAGATATATGCAAAGTTAAAAAATTTCCAAAAATAGGGGGCTGGAGAGATGGGCCTAGGGGTTAGAGCACCGACTGCTCTTGCAAAGGTCTGGTTGTCACTAGCAGCCCCACATGCGGCCGAGAAAACCGTCTTGTAACTCCAAACTCCAGAGAACATCCCAGTTCCAGGGAATCCAAGACCCACTTCTGACCTCCGTGGCTTGCACGACACGGGGCCAAACCCTTCATCACAGACAGTACATCATACAACATACAAAAATAAAATAAAATTAAAAAAATTTAAAAAATTAAATATAAATAAATAAAAATTTCAAAATTAGTTGGCATGGTGGGCACACACCTTTTAATCCTACCACTCATCCATGAGATCTAGGGCCAGCCTGGTCTACATAACGAGGTCCAGGCCAGCTTGGAATACAGGGAAGACCCGTTCCCAAAAAACAACCAAGAAAAATGTCGAAAATAGTGATAGAGAAATGGTCTGTGGTTCAGAAGCAACTGGCTGCTCTTGCAGAGGGTACACCAGTTCATTCCTACGACACACAATGGCGGACATAACTGTCTACAACTCCATTTTCAAGGGACCCAACACTCTCTTTCTGGCCTCCACAGGTATGGCATGCACGTGGTGCACTCACATGACGCAGACAAAAGCACTCCCACATAATTTTTTTGTTAATTTTTACCAGAAATAAAAAATTTATGCTTTAAAAAATAGCTATTATTAACATTAATCTGAAATCCTGCCTAGATAGCAATATAGGAACAGTAACTTACCTATAAGGATTATAGGATCATGTGTCCTAGGATGATACAAGAGAATGATTAGGGGCATATATTAATAGATGGCTCAGCAGGTTAAAAAAAGGCTAGGGGACTGGAGAGATGCCTCTAGTGCGTTAAGAAGCGCCAACCATTCTTGCAGAGGACCCGGGTCAATACCCCAGCCCCACAGGGCGGCTGGAGAACCGTCGGAAACCTCCAATTCAGTGAGAACTCCAGGTTCCAGGGGAATCCGGGCACCGACCCTCGTCTGACCTCCGCGCATTGCACGACCGGGTGCACGACTGCATGCACACAGTAAATTCATACACTACAAGAAAATAAAATTAAAATTTAAATTTAAAAAATTTTTTAAAAAAGCTCATCTGGGCTGGAGAGAATGTCAATGTTAAGAGCACTGACTGCCTCTGTCAGAGGACCAGGTTCAATTCCCAGCACCCTATGGCGGCTAAGAACCGTCTTTAAAGCCAAGCATGGTGGCGCACGCCTTTAAATTCTTATACGCGTAGGCAGATGTAGTTATGCTCTGTGAGTTCCAAGGCCAGCCTGGTCCTACACAGTGAGTGCATTTTTCCAAGACCAGCGTGGGGCTACAAGGAGACCCTGTCTCAAAAAAAAAAAAGATTTCATCTGTCTTCTAGAGACCAGATTCAATTTCCAACCACCATGGCAGCGTGGCCTTCTTCTGGCCTCCTCAGCACCTGTACTCACAAGGGCATACTCACGTCATGGGCACACACACACACACACACACACCAGAGCAAACAATATAATTTTGTTTTGTTTTGTTTGTTGATTTTATTTTTTTTGTTTTTTTCTTGGTTTTTTTTTGTTTTTGTCTTTTTGGAGACAAGGGTTCCTCCCTTCAGTCCCAGCTGGCCTGGAGCTCATCTTGTAGACAGGCGGCCTTGAACTCACAGAGGCTCCTCCTGCCTCTGCCTCCCAAGTGCTAGGATAAAAGGCGTGCTCCACCATTGCCGGCCATTGTTCGTTTTTAATCAATAGGAGAAACATTTCCCATACGGCCTGGTTCCAGGAACAAACACACGGTACAAAAACAGGACTTGGATCTAATCTCTCTCTCTCTCTCTCTCTCTCTCTCTCTCTCTCTCTCTCTCTTTGGGGAGGTACTTTTGAGTCAGGGTCTCCATGTATCCCCAGCTGGCCGGGAACTCATTATGTAGACCAGGCTGGCCTTGATCTACAGAGATCTGCCTGCCTCTGCCTCCCTTTATGAAATGAATCCCTTTATGCATTGCCCTAGCCTCTGGAACCAAGCATTCTCATGGTTCCTCTGTTCCTGAAGGTTGTGATCATGTTCTCTCTAAACTTCTGCACTTTCCTCCTCATTCTCCTTCTCCATCTTTATAGCTATAGCTTCTTCAGCTGAATCTCTTAAGACATTATTTCTAGACCTCTCACTATTATACTCACCTCGGTTCCCTCCATACTGGTTTAGGTAAAGAAGTCAGAAAACCACTAAACGAAGATATGGGACATGCTCGTGTAATCCAAGACTTGACAGATGGAAGCAGGAGGATCAGGACTTCAAGGTCATCATTTGCTATATAGCGAGTTTTGAGGTCAGACTGGGCTACATGAGACCTTGTCTCAAACAAATGAACAATTGAGAAATGGAGGGAGGGAAGGAGGGAGGGAGGGAGGGAGGAGGGAAGATAGGTCAATGGGAGGGAAGAAAAGGAGGAAGAACTACATTTTTTAAACTTTCACAGTTGAATGAACTGCAAGTAGTCTTCTGCTTAATTCCTTTTATTTGGTTTCTAACTGAAATAAACTCATGGATGTTTGAAATATTTGACTGTAACTACGTAAAAAGTCATGAATTTTCTAATTACTATAAAGTAATATCTAGGATAAAACCTTACTAAGATAGTCGTTTATCCACCTTAGACATAAGCCTAAAATACATGCATACATATCTGTCTGTGTTTACATATGAAACATTTACAGCAGGGACATGTCAAACATGGATTGCAACCAAAATCCTAGATTCATCTCTGCTCATAAAATGGCCTAAATTTGAGGGTGTTTTATGTTTTGTACATTACATTTAAGATTGTATGTAATAGACTTACACTACTATAATCCCTTATGTTCTGAAATAGTACATAAAATCTTTCTGTTTTGATATAAAGTATACCAGTATTATATTCATAGACATAACAGGGGCCTTATGACGAATAACTTCAATGATTTCTGTAGTTTATCGTTTTTTACATGAATGTTAATGATCTTTGTGGGACAATAGCTATACTAACAATATTACTATATAGGAGAGATTATATAGTTTAATTAAAAACACATATAGAACCAAATATCCATGCTTTGAACAAAACTCAACTTACTGTACTATCTGACTTGATAACAGCAGTAGTAGAATCATGAAAAAAGAAAAGAAAAAGAAACCTGAGTTAGAATTATAAGTAGGAAGGGAGTTAATGGGGGAGTCAGAAAGGGTTGGAGATTACAGTAAGCAGAATGCACTTTATACATGTACGAACTTGTCAAAGAGCAAATTCAATAAAAGTTACTTAAAAAAAAAAAAAAACTTAAAAAACATGACATCTGAGTTGGTTGTTGATAACACCAGGTTCTGAGCTTGAACTTGGATGACATTTTGTAGATAGGCCACCTGCCATTTTGCTTCCCCACACACTTGTTGAAACTTGCTTGAAAGAATCTCATATATTTTAATCCTCAAAACCTTAAAACCTAAGGTGAGCCCCAGGCATAAACCTGTAAACTTCATTTAACCTTTTCATTAAATTCCAGGAAACTTAGTCTAGTTCTGACAGCTGACCTAGACAAAAGACTTCAATGCCCACTGGATGAACAGGCATTCTTGTCTTTGGGGCTGGGCCTTGCTCAGTTAGTAAATGCCAAACGCATCTGGGAGAAGAGTTTTGAAAACAATTCGACAGCCTGAAAAGTTCCAACAATAAAACAGAACTCTTTATATTGCAAAGCCAAACAAATAACTCGGGCAAGTATAATCCCGGGCTTCGGTGCAGATGGCTGTTTTTACTGTCTGTGTCTACTGGGGTATGCTGAAGTTTCTTTAGTGCATGCATGCATCTGTGTGTGTGTGTGTGTGTGTGAGTGTGTGTGTGTGTGTGTGTGTGTGTGTGTGTGAGTGTGTGTGTGTGTGTGTGTGTGTGTAGAAGGCTTTTTTATGTGAGGCTTGGCATATTGCATGTGGCAGGCTGTTGAAAAATGAATAAAGATGGGAGAAAAAAAGGCAAAGCACATGCCACTGGCCCGGAAGGAAACCTGGGTTTTTGACTGCTCCAATGTGTGTTCCCCAGGTTAGCCCAGGGGCTCCCAAGATCTTTTCTTTGCTCCCAGATTTTCATGTTGAATTATCACTCACAATCTCTAAATGAACATGCCTCTTATTTTAAGACACACTGGGCACTTGCATTTGACTTCCTGCTAGGCAATACAATATTTAGTGTTTGCCACAAAGCACAAATGGCAAGAGATAGAAAGTAGCCTTATAAGCATAACTTCAATTAAAAAATATTTTCACAAAGAAACATCTCTTCTCCCAGTTTTCCCAGACAAATATCAAGTGATAAGCATTTGTTTTCCTCTACTTTTGCCTCAGCAGCTCTGACCACAGATGTCTACAAGGATTCATCACGAGCTCTAGGCTATGGACTCTTGGTTCTGGCCTGAGGCAAAGCTGGGGGCTAAGCACTTTTCATGTGGGGGGTAAAGAAGAAAGCAGAACTCACCATGCCTGGGCTCTTACAGCAGTCCTAACTGGTACCCAGAAGCCTCTCCCTGAAAGACCCGGCTTGACTGTTCTCAGACTTTTGTTAAAGCAAAAGCAAACAGCAGCCAGCATTATAACTTATTAGTGACCTACTTAGGAAAAAAACTCAGATTGGATTATACAATGGACAAAAGGAATACAAGCTCAGTAGAGCAAAAGTACTCTTTCTCGGTGAACTGGCAGAATATACTTTGAAATGAACAAAGGTTTTGGTGCTGCTTATTTGCCCATTTCTTTTCCTGAATATGTGAATGCTCTATTTGGGCCAGGTGACTACCTCTCTCTTTTATGTGAGCTTTATATTTTTCACTACCTATTATCAGCGTTTCATTTTGAGGAAAGGCTTTACAGAAGACAGTAATCATTTTTAAAGAAAAATTTCCATATTTAATTAACGAAGACTTATCGTTTTACTTCTTTATTTTTATTTTGTGTATGAATGTTTTACTTGCATATACATAAGAGTACCCATATTTGTACAATGCCGGGGATTGCCAAAAAAGGCCATCAGAGCTCCTGGAACTGGAGTTAAAGACAGTTGTCAGCCACTATGTGGGTGCTGGGAACCGAACCTAGTTCCTCTCCAAGTGCTCTTAAGCACTGAGCCATCTCTCCAGCACCATGTTTTACCTAGTGCAAATAAGAACTGCACCAACACTTACCTGGCAGGGGAAATACCATGATCACGAAGGTGGTTTTCCCAGGGTGAGGCTCATCCATTGCACTCCGGATGTGCTGACCCCTGCGATTTCCCCAAATGCGGGAAACTGGACTGCATAATTTGTGGTAGTGGGGGACTGCGTTTGCACTCTCCCCTGTAAAAAAAAAAAAAAAAAAAAAAAGAATTGCACCAAAAGGAAGGAAAATTTGCTAGGTTATTTTTCTAAGTGCTTCTAACTCATCCTGGACACAAAAGATGCTCTTGTCAGAATCCAAGCCTCTCAATAGTTAACAACGTTTTTAACTTTAGGTGACATTTTTAAATTTTACTTTTCTTAGAGTCTAGCCACCTGCAACACGAAGAGGAAAGGGCGTGTGATACGCTTCCAGGAAGTGCTCTGACCTGGGGACGTGCTTGTGCTCTCTTTTGACTTCCCTCGCCCATTTCCCCCTGAAGAATTGCACCTTTAATAAAAAATGGTGTGAGAGAATGAAAGCATTTAACACAATAACTCAAGATACATGATATTTTCCATGCAATTACGTGCTCCATTTCAAAGTCCCTTTTCTTTCTTTTTTTTTTTTTTTAAAGGGAAATGAATGCCTGCGAAGGAAATGATGAGAAATAGGCACCACAGATCTTCTCAGCTGAAGATCCCAGCAAGAGTAAGCCAGGAAACCAGCACTCAGCAACTGTCAATCTGAATCTTAAAACACATGTAGTATCCCATTAAACTTCAGGATTGAAAATTATTTGTCCTCCTAAGGAAACACCAGGTGCTTAATGAGTCTATCATATGCTACTAGACTTGGGGCAGAACAATTATGTAAGCTTTAAACAGATCGGTCCTTTAAAGCAACCACCTCCTACAAGCAGTTACATAAGATCAGGAAAAGTGATTAGAAAGGCACCATTTACGGCCATTCAACTATGCAAGCAGTCAATCTAGAAATGATACCAAACTGGAGAATACATGTGGTTAACCGTAGGATGTTGTTCTGTAACCCTACGTGCTATGCACAGGTTCCCCGTTTTCAGCATGTGCACAGATACTGCAGGGCTCAGTGCCATTTGCTGGCATCACGGTCAATTTGGTGTGCTAGAATGGAGAGGCTGCACACGCATGCTCGCCATTGTGGTTCCATTCAAAACAGAGAAGCTGTGGAAATCCACCTAGACGGCCATCAATAGATGAATAAAGAAAATGTGTTGTATCCACACAGTGGAGTTTTATTCAGCCATAAATATAATGAAATAACATCGTTTGCAGGAGAGTCAGTGGACTGGAGATCACCTCCTTAAGAGAAATAAGCCAGACTCAGAAAGAATCTAGAAGTTTTTAAGACCTGAAAATAGAACTGTTGGGTTTAGGGTTTGTTTGTTGTTGTCTCCCAAGTGTTTTGAGCTTCATTTATTTGTGCTCTTTCTGTTTTTTTTTTAATGTAGGCACCCAGATTTATAAACTTCCCTCTTAGGACTGCTTTTTTTTTTTTTTTTACTTTAAAAATTATTTATTTAATATTTTTCTTTTCTGGGTAAAGTACATTGGCTGGGGGTGTGTAAGTGTACCTTTATCATGCAATGCTGTGGAGTTATAAGAGGACATTGGATCCTCTGGTTACTGGCATATGGATGGTTTTGTGTATGCTGGTGCTGGGAATTGAACCCAGGTCCTCGGCAAAAGCAGCTGGGTGATCTTAACTGCTGAGCCATCTCTCCAACCCACATTTTAATACTTTTTTTTTTAAATTAGTTTTTATTGATGCTTTGTGCAATTCATACATTTTTCCAATTCAGTTCAGGCTTATTTCCCTTTCCCTCCCCCCCACCCCCACCCCCATCCCAGATCATGCATTCTGCCATAACTGTCCTGCATCTTCTCTCAGTTTTTTTTTTCATTTTTAGCTATAAGTGATAACCATGAGTACAAGCATCCTTCATGCAAAACCTATTGCAGGCTGTTGTGCCTCCTAAACACCTACAGCCCCACCATCCATGGGGGGTGACAGGTTGTTTGTTCAATCAAGTTGATCAAATGAGTTTCCAGACTACATTGCTGTAGTTTCACCATTCACCCCAATCGCACGCCCTTACATTCTACCCCGCCCCCTCTTCCGCAGGTTGTTCCTAGGCTTAGAAAAGGGGCACAGGTGGATGAGAGGTAAAACAGTCCACTCTCTCTGGAGCTGTTGACTTGGCTCTGGTCAATTTGGCTGTTTCTTTCATGGGCTGACAGTTTGTCCAGGAATAACCTTTCGATCCTACTAATGAAACTTACCTTCTAGGTGCCACAAAGGTTCTGATATGAGAGACTTCCTTGCCTTCCCACCCATAGAACAAGGAGAAATATGACAATGATGAGGTCGCTCCCCAACTGTAAATTGGAGACAACTATTGTAGAGGTAATCTCTTATAAAACCGGTAAAACTGCTTTCTTTAATTGACTACTAGACATGGGAACTGTGGAAGGGATTACTCTCTGTTCAGAACCAAATATAATACTAAAGTCCTAGGGCTATGCACTCAGGCAAAATATATTAATACAGGAGCTCTGACATCAGCAATGGATTGTTCTACCAGGTGGATGTTGGCCAGGGGATCCAAGGCCCCACAAAAGGTAAGGGCTCCTTGCCTCTAAGTTGGGATACCTACAGGAGGAGAGGCAATAAGACCCTGCTGCCGAAGACCTGACGTTAACATGGGAGGGATGTATTGAGACCACACATGCAAGTGTACAGATGGCCTCTGGAATGCCAGAGAGTGTTACCAAAGGCCACTAAACCAATAAAGCAAATATGGGTCTCCCTGAGTCAAGCAAGACTCCACCGTCAGCACCAGCTACACCTCACCTGCCTGGAAATACTGTGCAGCAGAGGCAGCCATGTGCCTGTATATCCCAAATCTAATTGGCTATTGGCTCTCCCCTTGGAGAAATAACCCATGGCTGATGCCACAAGCTTACATCCTCTACAGGTTAGGAGATGTTATAAGGACTGCTTTTAAAGCATCCCATAGGTTTTGTTGTGTTGTATTGTCATTTTCATTTAGTTCCAGGAATGCTTTTGTTTTTTTCTTTTTCTCTTCCTCGACCCATTCATTATTCAGGAGTATGTTGTTTAGTCTCCATGTATTCTTGTAGATTGTAGGGTTTATCCTGTTGTTGATATTGAGCTGTATTACACTGTGGTATGATAGAAAGCATGAAATTATTTCAATCTTTTTGAATTTGTCCAGGTTTTTTTTGTTTCCATGTCCTAGTATGTGGTCAATTTTGGAGAATGTTCTTTGGATGTCTGTGAGGTTCATTTGGTGCATTGTATTATTCAAATCAGATGTCTCTGTGTTTATCCTTTGTCCAGTTGACCTGACCAAAGGACTCAGTGGGATATTGAAGTCCCCTACTATTAGTGTGCTGGGATTAATCTGTGCCTTGACATCCTGCAGAATTGTACTTATAAAGTTCGGTGCACCATAGTTCAGTGCCTATATATTCATGACTGTGGAATTTTCATGATTAATTGTTCTTTTGATAAGGATGTAATGGCCCTTTTTGTCTCTTCTTATTAGTTTTACTTTGAAGTCTATTTTGTCTGATATTAGAACAGCAACTCCTGCTTGATTTTTGGTAAGATTTGCTTGGAATGTTTTTTTCCATCCTTTCACCTTAAGTTGGTGCCTGTCCTTGAAGGTGAGATAGGTTTCTTGTAGAGAGCGTATAGATGGGTTCTGTTTCCTGATCCATTTTCCCAGTCTATGTCTTTTGACTGGGGAGTTTAGACCATTAATATTTAAGGTTATTGTTGAGAGATGTGTGTTGTTTCCTTTCATCTTATTTTCTGTTTGCATTCTGGGTCTAGGTTTATATTTCCACAGTTATACTTTATTAATTACTCTCTCTAGCTGCTTGGGGATAGTTGCTCCTTTCCTCTGACCTTTCAATTGCTTTGAGCATTTTCTGAAGGGTTCCTTTTCTGGACATGAATTATTTCATCTTGCTTATGACATGAAATATTTTTCTTTCTCCTTCAACTATAATTGACACTTTTGCTGGGTATAGTAATCTAGGTTGGCATCTATTTAGTACTGGAAATACTTTGGTCCATGTTCTTCTGGCTTTCATCATTTGCACTGAAAAGTCAGCTGTAATTCTGATGGGTTTCCCTTTAAATGTAACGTGTTGCTTTTCTCTTGTGGCCTTAAGTATTTTGTCTTTGTTTTGGGCATTTAGCATTATAACTATGATATGGCATGGGGAATTTATTTTCTGATCTCATCTGTTTGGTGCTCTATGTGCTTCTTGTATTTGTATGGGTTTCTTGTTTTTTCAGTGTGGGGAAATTTTCTTCTATTACTAGGTTTAAAGATCCAAGCAATACCATTGTCCTGGGATTCTTCTCCTCCCTCTATCCCTATTATGTGGAGGTTTGGTCTTTTCATAGTGTCCGACATTTCCTGATTGCTCCACTCTTGTGTTTTTTAAAAATGTTTCATACTCTTTTCTTGAGCCTAGTAGTTCTTCCACATTATCTTCCAGTGTTGATATTCTATTTTCTGCTTCATTTAATCTGTTACTGAGGCTTTCTCCCATCCTTTCCTGCAGATTGGATGAGTGTTCGATTTCCTTTTTCATTTCATCCTGTGAGTTCTTTAGTATTTCTACTTCCTTTTAGAGATTGTCATTCTTTTCTTGTAGCTCCTTGCTTCACTGCTCAGTTTCCTTTTTCATTTCAGAGAGGGATCTTTTCAATGCTTCTATTTCCTTCCAGAGTTTGTCATTCTCTTCCTCTAGTTATTTCTGGAGTTTGTCATTCTCTCCCTCCAGTTCCTTCCTGAGTTTTTCATTCTCTCCCTTTAGTTCTCTGATTTGTTCTTTATATTCTTTGATTTCTTTGAATATGTCTATGATTTCTTTGATCAGGTCTATGATTGTTCTTCTAAGATCTGTGTCCTGGGTTCCTTCCAGGGAGATCTCATTGTAGGGATCTTCCACAGGAATGGTAGAGTTTGGTGGAGATTTATTATGTGCTTTTCCCATACTGTTGTTTTTTTTTTGTTGTTGTTGTTTTTGGCATGTGGGTTTGTTTTATTATTTGTATTTTGGTGTGAATCTCACATGTTTCTTCACTGCATTGAAGGCTTGATTTGCTTGTTTCCTTCAGGTATGTCCATTGTCTTTTTCTTGGTATATGGAGGGCTGGTTGTGCTAGGTTTCTGGTTTGCACTTTTGGTTATATATTGGGAGCTTCAGCTAGGTCTTTCCTTTCTGGTCTGGAGGTTCTCCAGAAATCCAGAGGTAACAATCAGGTTGTTTCCCTGCTGAACATATGTCTGCCTTTTGCTGGGGGGCAAGGAGGTAGGGGCTGATGCTGGCTAACTCTGCCCCACCGCTGCGCATGCTGGGCCACATGTGGCTGGCTGGCAACAGGCTGTGCCCAGGGCCATGATGAACCCACCTGCTTCGGGCTCACCTATGCCCTGTGCACCATGCTGCTCCCTCTGGAACTGCTGGGTGTCTGGCTGGCTGGCTGACTCTGCCCCCCAGTCTCTGCCTTTCATTTGGAGCATTTAGTCTGCATTCAGTACATCTATTATAAATAGATTTATCAATTTTATCTTGCCATTTATTTTATTTTTGCACCATACTTGTTATTGTTCCTCCATTTATCCTTCCCGCCATTTTGTTTTATATATCTGCCATAAGCATATTTTCCTTTGTGCGTGAATTTAAATGACTAATTCAAAATATTGTTTTCTGGAGCTAGGGGAATAACTCACTAATGAGCAGGGACCTGAGTTTGATCCTCAGAACTCACATTAAAAAATGCCAGACATAGTAGTCTACAATTATAATCCCATCGCTTGAGTGGCATGGACGGGGGGGGGGCTCCCTAGGATCATGGAAATGAAGATGTGTCACTTCAGGCCAGTGAAAAATTCTGTCTCAAAGGGGTGGGCACACTTCCTAGGGATCATGCACATGCACATGTACATCCATGCAACACATATGAATACTCATACACATATACTAAAAATAAGTTTGCTAATTTTAACACCTAGTCTCCATTGTTCATCTCCTCTCTTGAATATAGTTCATGGTTTCCTGCTTAAAAAATTAGTTTCAGTTTGATTATTGTAGAGATTCTGGATTCAGTTATATTTCCCACCAAAGATCATCGAATAATCAGTTCTCAGGCAGTTAACTTATGTGGAATCAAAGCCTAATTTCTATTTCTCCCTGTGCTAGTGATAGTTATTACAGCCTTAGTTAGGCTGTTTGAAGTCTGCCTCAGGAAATTTAAGAGGATGAAAGTGAAACTTGGCTAGCACAGTTTACACAGAGAAGCTAGTGGTCCATATCTTTGGGTCTTTCAAGATCATTCCTCTCAAGCTCCAGGTACCATAGTAACTTTGGACTCTGTTCTAGGGTCTGTCAGTCCTGTAAGATCAGTTTCCTGAGTTTTAACCAACATGCTCATTTCATCATTAAAGTTATTTATCCAGCAGTAAGTGTCCAAAATGAGAGATATATTGTGCTGTTTTCTTCTCTCAGGAATCCCTTCTCCTTTAACTTTTCCTACTTATAACTATTCTTACTCGTAAAGTGTTTAAAGCTATTCTTTGTAGGGCAATGTATCTGACAAGAGATATACTTTTATTACCAGAAATAAAATCTCTCCATATAAAATCCTTAAATTTTAATAAACACCAAAATACTTTAAGTATATTGAACAGAGAAAACTTTTATTAACTCCACTATTATTAGTAGTATAAACATGGGTAAGTGTGGCTAATAATTATGGAGAATAGCTTCATGACAAAATTTTCATCAAATACTATGTAACTCTCCTTCTACTGGTTTTCTCACAGCTGGGACAAATGCATGACAGAAGCAAGAGGCAAAAAGTTTACTTTGTTTAATGGTTTCAGCAAGATTTCAATCCAAAAGGAAGGAGAAGGCATGGAGAACAGAGAGGGCCAACCCATCCATCGCAGTGGGAACCCGAGCTGGAGCACTTCACACGGTACAGACCAGCAAGCAGAAAACTCAGGATGGAACCAAAAGAGAGTATAATCTTCAAGGGCTCACAGCTATGACCAGTTTCTATCATCTCCCCACCCTGAAGACTCTACCATTTTTGAAACAGGTCATTCCATGAGCCTATATGGGGAGCATTCCATATTCAAACTATGGGAACCTTTCGCATGCCCAAAGACTACTTAAGCTAAGCTCCCTTACCTTCTGACTTCCAGCTGGGTTTTAGCCATTGAGAAGCAAAATCAGATCCCATGAGGAATAGACATTCTTCAGCTAGTTGTCTGATTCAGTGTATTTTCTCAGTAATGCTGAGCTCTGCAAAGCCCACCACCTTCTTATTAAATATCTCTTGGAACAATATCGTTAATCACTTGTATATATGTGCCATTCCACACTAATTTATCCATTTCCTTCAAAGCTTGTCAAAATTTGTTACTTACCTGTTTTCTTCTTTATTGTTGGACAGTCTAACAATGAAGAAAATAAAGTCCTTGCAAATTTGGTTCATTCCTATTGTATTCATCATTACATAATTAATAAGTAGCAGAGCATCACAGATAATCCAATCGATCTTTATGTATTTATTTACTTCAAGAAGCTCTACTATCTTCTAAGACAATTTTTGAAGATCTTTTTTTGCGCATATGTTCCATTGATTGCTATAAATCCATCCCTATCAATAATACAGGAGAGAGAAAAATAAATGGCAAATATCTCACTTCAAAGTAAAACTGATTAGATGGAAAGATGAGATAGGAAGTTCTCAAATTATTTTCAAGAATTTTCAGATCCAGAAGGAGGGCTATGAGGCAGGACTGACCCCATGCCGTGGGAAGTCCCGAGCCAACATCAGTTGCCTGTACGCAGGATTATTTATTGCTCTTGGAATAAACTGAATGTGTCCTCCCCAAGCCCTTGCCCACAGTGAGGAGGACACCTGCTCGAGCCAGAGATCTAGGCACATGATGTAAACAGCTTGTGACTCAGGTGCAAACCTGTTATGCATTGACCTTCTTGTAGAGGTTTTGAATCAGCCTGAGAAGAAACCCAAAAACAAACCATGGGATATGCCATCTCCCTTTGTCAATCAGCTCTTTACTCTCCCTCCAGCAGTCCTCTGTCCCCCCAGTGCTGAGCCTCTGACGTTCATGAAGGTCAAAGAGCTGTGGCATGGCGATGGCTCTGGATATATGAAGTACTAACGTCCAGCAGGAAGAACTTCAGAGGGGGATAGTCAGCACAGGTGAAGAAGTGCTCATCAAAGTGATGGCTTTTAAACAAAAAAAGAATAAGAAAGGATTTATAGCGAAGTGTATTAAAAAGTATGGTGCTACTTCATAAAGGAAATAACTTTTCAAAATGAAGGTTTTCAAGATCTATGTATATGAACACAAAACTTTTCCCTACCTTGCAATTTCTCTCTTTATTTGGAAAAATTCCTTCTTAAGTGATTTTGAGTGTTTAGAAAAATGCTTAGAATTCCTTAGGGAATTGAGAAGACTGGGATGCCTTTTGAAGCTGTCAGTTTGCCTTCAAAAAGAAATTGAGACTGCACTTCTAATCTCAGGCCTTTGAAGAGAAGCTGGCCTCCCTAAGACCTCCGCTCTGCACTTTAATCATGTCCTGCATAGCCTTTACCTCTAGTCTTTTCCTTTTTGAATTTTATTAATTATGCATTCCACTGATTAATCTTCTTAAAATATAATATTCTTATGATAGATTTCTGCAAGGGAATCTGTCATTGTTTTTACTGTCTCTCGGATTAAATATGATATCCTCAAGTAGTTAACAGATATTTTAAATTGTTATCCAACTGGTAAAACCAGCTTCTTTACCTCCTCCTTCATGTCAACAGTCAAAGAAGCCAGTCATCCAACAAACATTCTGTGCAGTTTATGCTCTTCTGCCGTGATCACTTTTAGCATGAAATTCCATCACGTACTACTTAGCCACCCTTGCAGAATGACATTTTCTTTAGTTTTCTGCCAAATAAATTTTTAGAATTCCTTCCAGATCAGAGCTCTCATGATTTATGAAGCCTTTTTTGATTATTCCAATCTACAATGATGCTTAGATTAATTCAATTTCCTATAATAATTATCAGTAAATTTGTACAGAATGTCTACCACATGCTTGACATTTAATACAAGATATGCATACAAAAAGATAGTCGAGGATTTAGCAACCAAACTCAGGGAGTTTTATGTTCTTCTAACAAGATAAATAATATTTTAGAGACAAAAACTCTAAAGGGAAAAGTTGTAAATCTTCCTGGGAACATCAGGGAGGCTTTTGAAGCCCATGAGATATATATCAGTTCTCTAGTAGCAACTGAGGGTTCTAGGTCTTAGCTAACGTGACATAACACTGACCTTGGCCCTGTTTCTCCATAATTCTGCATGAAATTCTCATATGTCTTATCAACTATAGCAGAGTACCTTATGTTGGTATAAGAAAATACCTGGGGCTGTGTATTTCATAAAGAAGTCTATTGAGATCATAGCTTAGGATATTACCCTTCCAAGATTGGGGAGCCCACTTGTTTGATTTCTGGCGAGGCCCTATGACAGATGGCATTATGATAGTGGGAGCACAAGCAAAAGAGAGCACATGGTGAGACAGGAAGCCAGACACAAAGAAGGAGCCCATCCACCTCTTGATAGAGTTCATTCTCAGGGAACTACGTGGCATTCCACAAGAACTATACTGATCCCTTCCAAAGACAGTGTCCCTCACTATCCAATCACTTTCCATTCGACTTCACCCTTTAAAGATCCCACGACCTCTCACCACTGCTATGCTGGACACCCTAATTCTAGTACATGGGCATTTAAGGACAACATGCAAACCACCCTAATCACATCACATCTTTTTCTAGAAACTTTCCCTCAAAGAGAAGCCTCTTAAACCCATTCTGACAACTATCCTAACCAATTATAGGCTATTCTTTTCTTCTTCTTTGCTAAACAAACTCTTGTTTGGGGAAAAACAATGTCCCCAACTAAACAACAATAAGTTTGAGCAATGGGCCTCTGAGCCATAGAGCCAACCAAAGAAATAAAGGAAAAACTTGATTGAAGTAGATGTTGTGCATATAAGAATCATATCCTTATATATATATATATCTAGATATATATATTATATATATAATATTATATATCATATATGCTGTTGTGTGTGTGTGTGTGTGTGTGTGTGTGTGTGTGTGTGTACCACTATATATAAAAGGCTGAGGCTGGCGAGAGATGGTCGCAATGTGAGACGCATCCGGCTGGTCTTGCAGGTATCAGGATTCCATTTCCCAGCACCTACATGGTGAAAACTGACCATCGTGACTCCGTTCCAGGGGTCCGATGCATTTTCTTGGCCTGCTCTGTGGGATTGTTACAACTTGATGCAACTTAACAAGCATGCAGGCAAAACACTTGTATAAATAAATAAATAAGCAAACAAACAAATGATAAATACTTAAAGGGAGGACTTATTCAGATGGCTTTGGCATTTTTACCCTTTGTCTAACATGTAAACACTGCCTCCTTATACAAACATAAGGACAAATATATACTCAAGTCAGTGGAATTAAGTAGGGGAGCAAAAGAGCAAAGCGGATTCCTTGAATTCCACAGTCTCACAGGAAATTTAAAAAAAATTTTTTTGTTTTTGTTTTTGTTTTTTGGTCCAGCCATTACATTCAGTTTTCTGTTTACATACAGTTCAATTCAATCTGAGAGTACAAACCTCTTTATCTGAGCTTTATTCATAGGAACAAGCTTAGTTATTTTGTGTGGACTTTTGGGGAAAGACAAGTAATGAAGATTTTACTTGATTGCTTTTGAAGAGGGATAAGTATTCGTTACCTACTGTGTGGTTAATCCTGTGTGTCAACTGACTGGATAAGGAAACAATAAGAGAAGAGGGGATGTTTGGAATTGGACCACCTCAACCCATGGCCACCCCATTGTGGGCGTTACCTTCTGCAGCAGGCAGTATAAAAGGCCCGGCAGAAGGAGCTGGTCCTTTTCTCCTGCGGCTTGCCTCTCTCTATGGTGAGTTTGTCTGCTGCTGTGATCAACCTTTGGATCCCCAGCGTGTACTGAGACTGGGAAGATCTCCTGGAATCCATTCGGGCCTTCAGCACTAGATTGGGACTACTGAGACATCCAGCCTTGCGGACTGAGCAGTTCCCTGGATTCTCTCGGCCTTTCCAGTGTGGTGCAGCTACTGTTGGACTCCTTGAACTCTGTCACGTGAGCAAATCAATAAATTGTATATAGCTATATATATTTGTCCTGTTACTTCTGTTTCTTTAGAGAACCCTGACTAATACACATACTTATTGGGGTATAGAATGAATGATAATTCAATGGGGGCTTTCTCTCTTTACCTGATCCAAGACTTTTGATGTTCAATATACTCTTAATTTAAGACAGAAAGGTCACATAAACAGTACAATGATTCATCTTTCTTTAATGGACAATTCATCTTCATTAGTATATCCAAACTGCTTTAAATGTGGTAAGGTGCAGGCACCCAGCAAGAACACTACAGACACAATGGAAGTCATTAAGATTATATTACATCTCTGCACCTGATGAGACAGAGGTGGCACCACTTCCACAGTCGTCAGAAGCACAAGCCTCATGGGCAGGTCATTCTGAGAATGTGGTAGTACATCACCTGTTCCCCAAGGCAAAAGCACCAATGGTCTCTGACTCTAAAATCTAGGGACAGTTCCCCCAATGACCACTCTGTTACATTTTTGCCTCATTTCTCCTTTTCCACACCTGGAGGACCCACTCAACTCTGATCTCAATTGCTCCAATCCATGGAGATGTTCATAGTGACGTAATTCTTGCTTTCCCTCTGGCTGGGGCATCATTGCATCACCATTGCCATGAGTAACTCTGTTCTCATATATTACTGCTTGGAGTGTGTAATGCTCTCTCATAGGAAATTTATATCCATTATTTTAGCTACAAAGCTGAACTTATTTTCACTTCATAGATACAAAAACCCAAGTTCTGGTGTAAAAACATGCCCAAAGTCACACACTTAAGAGTCAAAAATAAGGACCCCGAAGGACTCTACCATATTGCTTTTCAATCAATTCTACGCTGCTTTGTCTTTTATTGTGCATTTGTCTCTTGCCCTAATGCCATGTTATTGGATTGTTGAGAGAAGAGATTGTACCATTTTTAGGTTTCCTTACATGCCCACCCATCCTGTGTACAGCAGAGTCGGGTAATACTTTGGTGAATGCAGGGCATTTGCCTCTAGTTCAATCTTACTATCTTTTAGTGTCTTGTATGAACTTATTTAATACAAGAATTATCCTGTAACCCCAGAAGTCATTTTTAAGACCAGTTGGTTGGATGTAGAAGATAGGAAGCCCTTCTGGGGTGCTTATCCCTCTAATCACAAGAAGAGAAGCCAGAGTGGGGCCTTGAAAAGAGCATGTCGGCTCATCAGATATATGTCTTTATTTTTCTTTTGAAACAGACAGCTGTTTTTTAAAGAGTTCAGTTTAATTAGAATTCCTTTTCCCATTGAGATAGCATCTTCAATTGATTTAATCCTTTCTTGTACATTCCTTGCATCCTAAGAGGTAGTAATGGCTTTCATTTTACATTCTAGTCTTAAAGCATGAGAAGCAGTGAATGTTAGTTCTGCTGTCCCCCGGCCAGGGCCTATAGCAGTGCGTCCAGGAGCTGCCGTCCAGTCCTGCAACTCTCACTCCAGTGCTTCATGCTTTCTGTTCTGTCATTCTAATCCAGTCTCAGAGACTGGATCAAAAGCCGTTGCAATAAATACAATAGACTCACATGTTACAGATTATGATTTTTAAAGACATTTAGAAAAACCAAGCATCTTCTTGAGATAAAATTCTGTAATCTTTTACTTGAAGCAGTCCTCTGCTTTATTATGAACATTAGCTAAATAAAAAAAGTTGGTCAATAATTTTCACTCCTAATTATAGCGATTATTGGAGAATGTAAGCCTGCAAAAGCAAAGTCAATAAAACCAAGAAACAAAGATTGCATAGTTTCACATAAATATAGCCAAAATTGTATTTCAGAAAGTAATGCAAATCTTACGATTAGCTGTCAATCAATGACCCATAGAAAAGCCAGCATGTCAGGAATTTTTTGGAGGACTGAATCATCAGATCAGAAGCATATTTGGCAGAGACAAGGCCATGGAGAGGTAATGCCTGTAAATGATGCTTGAAATTTGACTTCCATTGTCTCTAATGTGGTTACTTAATTCCAACCAGCATCAAACCTGACCATCTGAGTCTGTTTCCAAGGGTAAAAGTTTCCATTGTGGTAATTATGGAATATTTTCTCTGGGCAGTTATTATGCCAAGAGAAATATCTTTGCATAAGAAATAAACTGACCACTTTTAATTGCCTAATACACTAAATTTTTTAAGTAATTTGCCAGTAAAGAGCTAGATATTGTTCAAAAAAGTATATTATTTCTTTTTTTTCACATAAATTTATTTATTTATTTTTAACAAATCTAGACCCGTGTTCCTGCTCATTCCCCCACCCCGCCAGAGCTCATGCATTCTGCCAGACATGCTTTCCATCTCTTAGTCATTCTCAATATTTTCCATGGGGAAGTTGACTGTTTTGAGCAGAAGTTCACTATTTCAGTCAGTTCTTTGATGCAGTCTTTTCTGTTGTTGTTGTT
>VZQC01010984.1:3238975-3347914 GCA_009823505.1 Rhizomys pruinosus | reverse complement strand
CATTCCTGGAACTGAATGACAATGACAATACAACACAACAAAACTTATGGGATACCTTAAAAGCAGTCCTAAGAGGGAAATTTATAGCCCTGGGTGCCTACATTAGAAAAACAGAAAGAGCACAAGTGAATGATCTAACACTACAGCTAAAAGCACTTGAGAGGCAACAACAGATGAACCCTAAACGCAACAGACAGGAAGAAATAACAAAAATCAGAGCAGAAATCAATGAAATAGAAACAAAGAAAACAATACAAAAAATCAATGAAGCCAAAAGTTGGTTCTTTGAAAGAATAAACAAGATAGACAGACCTCTAGCCCAGTTAACAAAAAGAAAGAAGGAACAACTCCAAATCAATACAATCTGTGATGAAAAGGGAAATATCACAACGGACAAGGAAAAGATCAAGAAAATTATATGGGAATATTACAAGAACCTATATTCTACCAAGTTTGAAAATCTAGAAGAAATGGATGAATATCTGAAATCTTGGGAATCACCAAAGCTTGGCCAAGAGGAGACCAGCAGCTTAAACAGACCCATAACATATGAAGAAATAGAGGATGTAGTAAGAAGCCTCCCAACTAAAAAAAGCCCAGGCCCAGACGGTTTCACAGCAGAATTCTATAAAACATTTCAAAAAGACCTACAACCATTATTTCTGAAACTGTTTAGAAGTATACAATCAGAGGGAACTCTCCCAAATTCCTTCTATGAAGCCAACATCACTCTATTACCAAAACCAGGCAAAGATACAACTAAAAAGGAGAATTATAGACCCATCTCCCTCATGAACACAGATGCCAAAATTCTAAACAGAATACTGGCAAATCGCATACAGACCCACATCAAGAAGATCATCCATCATGACCAAGTTGGATTCATACCAGAGATGCAGGGATGGTTCAACATACGAAAATCAATAAACATCATCAAACACATAAACGGAATCAAAGACAAAAACCACACCATCATCGCAATTGATGCTGAAAAAGCCTTTGACAAAATCCAGCATCCCTTCATGCTTAAAGTCCTAGAAGGAATTGGATTGGAGGGATCATTCCTCAATGTAATCAAAGCCATATACAGGAAACCCACAGCCAATATCATCCTAAATGGGGAAATGACGGAAACATTCCCTTTAAAGGTAGGAACTCGGCAAGGCTGCCCCCTATCACCACTCCTCTTCAATATAGTGCTTGAAACACTTGCTAGAGCAATAAGGCAAGAAAAGGATATTAAAGGAGTACTAATTGGAAAAGAGGAAGTCAAACTATCCCTATTTGCTGATGATATGATTCTTTACTTAAGGGATGCAAAAAACTCCACCAGAAAACTCCTAGAAACGATTAACAGCTTCAGTAAAGTGGCAGGATACAAAAAAGTATATTATTTCATTATTTGCTCATTTAAAGAAAAACAAGAAAATAGATTGGCATTATTAAAAAATAAGCTATTAAAGTCCCACTTCTTAGCCCTGCATTTTAAACTTTTTTTTTTTATTTTATTTATTTCCGTATGTGTATGAATGTATTGTCTGCATGCAGGTCTGTGCACCCGTGTCGTGCAATGCCGCAGAGGTCAGAAGAGGGTCTCAGATTCCCCTGGAACTGGAGTTCTCCTGGAATTGGAGTTTCAGACGGCTTTTGGCCGCCATGTGGGTGCTGGGGATCGAACCCAAGTCGTCTGCAAGAGCGGTCGGCACTCTTAACCGCTAGGCCATCTCTCCAGCCCCCTGCATTTTAAACTTTTTAAATAAACATACAACATTGTGCATACTAATGGGACACCATGGTATGTCAGTATATGTGTACAGTGGGAGATGATCACTTCAAGGTGACTGGGAAATTAAACAATTATCTTTTTTCACAATACTTAATTCAAAACAAATCATAGATCAAATGTAAAATTAAAAAAATTAAACTCCCACAATATAGCATAAAATCTAAATTGCTTTGGTTATAGAACATTTTTCTTTTCTATTGAATTTTTGTTCATTTCATACAATACGTCGTAATCATATTTAGTTCCCTCTACTATCTGCACTCCCCATACCCCATCTGGGAGTGTTTCATGCATTCTGTCATAAATTTTAAGGTCTCTAGAGTCAGATTTGTGTCCCCAGATGTCTTTCAGTGTGAGTTCATCCATTGGAACCAGTTCAACCTATCTAGCATCACTCCCTTAAAGAAGACCAACTCTCTTCCTGAAGTGATCAGTTGCTGAGAGCACCTCAGCTAAGGTTGGGGTTTCATTCCCATTTCCCCAGTCCTATGCTGGAGTTTTGTCTGGTTTGGATTTGACTGAGTCTTGTATATGCTGTCATCATTGCTATAAGTTCATATGAGCAGAAGCCTGGAAAACTTGGTTTCCTTGCGGTCCTCCACCACTCTTGGTTCAGTTTTTCTGCTACATCTTGAAAAGAGGTCCCTGAACCCTGGGTGCCAGAGGTTTAATGTAGGAGAACTATCTAGGAACATACACTCTCTGGTGACTTATTTTCGACATTTGACCAGGTGTGACTTTGTGGGTTAACCACCACCTGATGCATGAGGAAGTTTTACCAGTGAGAGCTAGGATATATATTACTATTCGCCCTGCCCCTTGCTCTGCTAAGTTCCCTGAGGCTTAGGTGTTGCAGTTCCACTGTAGATGTGTCACTTGGGGTCAGACATCTCACAGGAACTTATCCTCTGCATTTGACCAGGTGTGGAACTCTGTCTCCATCAGTTGCAACAAGAAGCTTCTTTGATGAGTGGCTAGAGTATATTTGCCTGAAAATATGAGGATACATACTTAGCACACAGTAAGAAATACATGTCTACAGATGTGACGAATGTAGGATTTCCTCTAAAAACTATGACCTCTCTAGCCATGTGTATTTGACTATGTTTACAGTACTATATATAAGTTCCCTCACATTAAGTGGGCTTTAAGTCCAATTAGATACCCCCAAGATAAAAAAGCCACTACAGTACCAATACGGTTGCTGTGATGGTCATTGTTGTAGGTATTAGGCATTACAGCTGTGTTGGATCATTGATTGGGTTTCTCCGCTAGCAGCTTGCATAGGATCCTCCAGAACTGTGAGAGCTAGTTTCAGGGAGGAGGCTTCCAGGTCAGTTCCAGCTCCAGTGCTCCAAGTCCTATATCCAGTGTATGTCCTGTCTTCAGCAATAGGATCTTACCTTCAAGTTCTGAGAGGCAGTCAAGAACTTTGGCAATAGTTTGAGTTATTTGGGGAGTCTCTTACCTACATTGACCAGCAGCTCTATGAGAGGTTTCTCCTGTCTGGAACTATGTTTCTTACTATATAGCCTTCAGCTATACACATGTACTCATATAGATATATTGTCTGTATTTTTCAGTAGGCTTTTGAACTAACACATTTCCTGTGGGCTTTTCACACCATCTAAGCATTTTTATCACCCCCCCATATTACCTGCAGAGTGTTATGCACCTGCGCAGTGGCGTGCTTACCTCCTTGCCTGCTGAACAGGCCTAACCTGTTCCCAGAAACTAACTGTGGCAACAGCTGAGTAAGTGACCCGGACCAATGAGAATTCACCCAATCATCACATCTGGCACATCCGCAGAAGGAGCAAAGCAGACCTGATATACACCTCTACCTTCCCCTAAATAAACAAGTCTGCAGCAGCTCACTATCTACTTGCTTTCACCCAACTCCCAGTGTCTGTATGTTGATTCCATGTCTCTCACCCCCACTTCTCAGCCATGACCAAATCCCTCTGGCTGGACCAGAGAAGATTACAACATCTGGAGTCCTATGGTCTGCAGCTCCCCACCCCCGCATTTGCGAGACACCGCCCCCCACGTTTGTGAAACACCCCCTCTACAGTTTCAATGAGTAGACCCTTCTGTTTTATGTGTTCATGGCTGCCCAAGGGTGAGTGCTCGGACCCCTTCCCTCCAGTTTCAATCCATTTGTTGTCCTGTTTGTTCATCATTAGGGAGGTACATATTGCCACACCATGCTGTGCTGAATAGCACCAGCTGCTCCTCTTGGTTCATCCCAGAGAGTCCCCATAAGAGCTGATCCACTCAGGACTCAGAACCCGGCCCTCCGTATATAAAGAGATGCCTCCCAGAAGACTCGTGTGGGCCAAGGGGATAATAGCCCTTGGAAGTCCCCCACTAAGCACAGGACACTTCTAGATCCAATACACACTCTTTGTCTTAGCTCCCCTCCCTGCCTTCATGGGTAACCGTCCCCCCACCTCATTTTAAGGAGTCTCAGATGGCCACCCTTAAGGCTCTCCTCCAAACCTGCAGTCTTCTTCCCCAGGCCCCACTCATTCCAATCCTCCTCGCTATAAAGGCTCCTCAGCAGAGGACGTTCTGCGTGAGCATAACTCGGCCTACCACAAGAACACCGAGTTGAAGTGGTGGCACACACCTTTAATCCAAGCCTGCAGGAGGCAGAGGCAGGCAGTTCTTTGTGAGCTCAAGGTCAACGCATCTGGTCTGCTTTGGTGAGTTTCCACCCAGCTGCTACAAGGAAACTCTGTCTCAAAGGATCAGAGATAAACTTCCTTTTGCTAGCTAGTAAAATTATATCAGTAGTTAGTCAAGAATCTTGGTCTGACTTGGGTGAAGGTCTTAGGAGCTTGGGGAATTCCTGAGCTCCTTAGAGTGTCATGTGGTGACTGTTCATTCTCTGCTAGAGACCCATTTTGGGGGTCTGGCACCTGGAACAGTCAAGGTGCTGCATGGCTACTTGGGGCACATTATGGGAACTGATCTCAGGATGGTCTGCATCTGGGAAGTAAAGGGACCTCCCTGGGTCTGTGCCCTCCTTGCTTATCTGGCAGGTGGTCCCTCCTTCATGCTGTATGTTTGTGTTTGTGAAAGACTTGGTCTCAGAAAACTGGGTGAATCGAACTCATCAATACTGTGCTTCACTTCACGTTTTTACCCTCCATTGGTTGAAGGCATTATATAAAATTATTGTGATCACTTTAAGATTACAGCATCCCTCTCACCCCAGACTCCTGATGTTTTGGATGTGTGTTTGAGTCTTTCTAAAACTATGGAACCTCAGTTCAGCTTATGGGTAGGAAGCTACTTGGAGGGTGTAAGTGCCTTAAGCCCTCATACTTAGTGAGATCTTATTCAGGCATACCTGATCAGAAATATAAATATTTTAATGGTATAACGTGAGTACCCTAAAACTATCTTTAAATATCTATTATTCTACAAAAGTACTACTTGTTTATGCACATGTGCTCATCTAAAGTCCTAGGCAGTAGAATCTAAAAAACATCACATGATCAGTCCATTTTAATGCAAAATCATCTGTGTTTGGATAACTTTTTAAGTTTTACTTATTTTTTTTAACTTTTATTTTTTTTTCATTTTTTTTAACAATAACTAATAATTTATGAGTACAAGCATCCTTCGTGTAAGACCAATTTGCAAGCTGTTGTGCCCAAACCCACACAGCCCAAGGGTCCCACCATCCAGCTGGGGGGGCTTGTATGTACAATCAAGTTGATCAAATAAGTGTCCAATCTATATTGCTGTAGTTTCACCATTTACCCCACTCACAGCCCTTACATTCTACCATGCCCCCTCTTCCACAGATTGTTCCCTAGGCTTAGAAAAGGGGCACAGGTGGACCAGAGGAAAGTCTTTTTTTTATTTTATTTTATTTATTTTTGTATGTTTATGAGTGTACTGTATGCATGCAGGTCTGTGCACCCGTGTCGTGCAATGCCGTGGAGGTCAGAAGAGGGTCTCGGATTCCCTTGGAACTGGAGTTCTCCTGGAATTGGAGTTACAGACGGTTCTTAGCCGCCATGTAGGTGCTGGGGATCGAACCGGGGTCCTCTGCAAGAGCAGTCGGTGCTTTTAACCACTAGGCCATCTCTCCAGCCCCAGTCTTTTAATCTGAAGTCTCTCCCAGCACATGGGAGACAGAGGCAAGTGTATACCTTGGTCTGGTCTGGGTGGAGAACTGAGGCCGGAATGGCCTGGGCCAGCACTGTTTCTTGCCTCCAGGGGTGAGAGAGGGCAGCCTGAGATAGCTAATGGGCTTTATTGTGTTTCTGCAGTGATTTCCTATCTGTTCCCCCCACCCCCTTCCTCCTGATTGGACCTGAGCTTGAACTGCTGTCTTTCTGGTCTGGCCACTCCTGGAAGTTCCCCAGCCAGGTGTGGTGAGCCAGACCTTTAATCCTAGCATGCCTTCAATCCCAGCACAGCCAAGGTTTAGGTTAAGGTCAGAAATACTGACTTCTGAACAAAATGGAGTTTATCTGGTCCATCTCATTTTCCATCTCTTATTAAAGTTGGAAACCCAGTTAGGGATATTTACTACATTTCTGAAAAAGCTCTAAAGTTTTGGTTTTAAAACTAGTTTGTCATAACGTTGTGTCTGACCACAGTGTTTGTTTTGTGGGAGTGCTCCTTCACTTCACGACTAAGGGTCAATAAGCTTAACTTTCTAAAGTTCAGTCAACTAGCTTAAGATTTGCCAGGCGTGGTGGCGCACGCTTTTAATACTAGCACAGCACTCGGGAGGCGGAGGCAGGTGGATCTTTGTGAGTTCAAGGCCAGCCTGGTCTATAGAGCAAGTTCCAGGACAGCTGGGGCTACAGAGAGACCCTGTCTCGAAAAGACCAAAAAAAAAAAAAGTGTTCAGTTTTTGCCCAAGCTTTATCTACACATCACAGGCACTTCAAGGTTTAGTCAAAGGACAAGATATACAGAATTGTTGTTAGTTTTCAGTCCACTCCCGGCTTGCACTGGACTCCCTGGTACAGGTTTGGATTAAATGGACACAGACAAATAGTGGGTTACCTATGACTACTGAAAATGTACCTTATGTTTCTTGCAAGAGTTGCTTTTTCTATTTCCTTTGACCTAACCAGATAATCTAACTCAAAAAGCTAGGTTCTATCTTTCTGAACCAGCTGCATGCAGCCCAGAAGAAGACAGTCTTGGATGGGCTTGGTAATCCTTATCAGTTTATTTCCTGTCTTCCAGTATGTGCTACAACGCTTGTGTTTCTGGGAAAACTATAAATCAGGATGGGGCCTGAAAAAGAAAGAGATTGTTCCTGTTTGTAGTAATTGTAGTGAAGAATTTACATTTAAGACAAACCTAAAATTGTTTAATTCTATCTCCTGGGCTATGCCTGCTTAACCTATGGTGTTAAGTCCCTCCTCCAATCAGTATTATACAGGGCTGCTTGAATTTTTGTCAAAAACCTTATCTAAAACATTATATAGTAATTAAAAGTATCAAGCTGATGTAACTTAGCCTTTCTGGATGGATAACGACAATACTTAATGCCCATACCAATTCGGCTGAGACACTTAAGGAACAACTTTGTTTCTTGCCCTCTGGGGTCAACTAAATCCCAGGGGACTATGTCTAAGAGCATCCCAAGTGGCCCCTCAGTACCAGATCTTCAACTCTCCTTCAGAGAACAGAAGTTGGTTAATCTAGGCTGACTGTATGGACTTAGACACCCAAAAAGAAAGTATAAACAAAAGATAAGTAATCATTATATTTCCTTTAAAGTCTGGGAGATTGTGCCTCCCAACACTAGATTTTAAGTCATTTAAAGCCATATGAGACCTGTTTTTACCTAATAATAAAGTTTCCTCTTTGTATTTAAGCAACTACCTTAGGGAAAACTCACACCATGACTATCGAACTTTCCTGGAAAGCAGATTCTGAGTCCAGACACCATGGCCAAATGAACAAAAAGAGAAGCCCAATAATGTATGCTTCAGAACCCCTTGTTGAGAAATTCTAATGGACTTTTAAGTTGGACATTTAATTAACCCTCTTCCTTTCCTGGTTCCCTGGAACCTAGATACTCTCACCTTCACAGGCACCAGTCAAGGATTTTGTTCTCTCTGTAACTATACTTTTGGGGGTCTTTTAGATAGATCCACTGAGCAGGAGTACCCCAGTTGCCACCCACTATGCCCTCTCCTAACTCCATCCACCCCTTGACCTGCCTCCTGTCAGACTGCTTGTCCTCTGCTCTTGGCAGCATGGCTGTATTGCTCTGGAGCCCCTCGGCTCTCTGGGTCCCTGTGATTAATATCTTCCACTTCCACTGAGTGGATTTTATGTGCCCCACCCACCTTGCATTCAATTTTGGCATCACTGCCTTTATTGTCACCACCATCCTCCTGTCCCTGGCCTCCGCTGCCGTGGCCACCACCCTGATTCAAAGTGTTATGACTGCTACCAGTTTGGGTTCCATCCTTGACCAATCTGCCATGGCTCCCCAGACCCAAAATTTGAATAACTCTCACTTCCATATGGCCATCCTTGATCTACAACAGCGTTTGGATCCTCTTGGTGAAGAGATCCAGATTCTACATACGATGGTCCGCATGAGTTGTGACCCCAGGTTCTCCTCCTCTTCCTGACCCCCTTCCAGGTCCACAAAATCTCTAGCTGCCATAGGGAACTAGATAACTTTACCAAGGACCCCTGGTCCCAACAATGCATCAACTGTACATTCACCCTCAGCTCCCACATTGTCTCCCTCAACTCTACCAGGCCAGAGGTCCTGTCCTTCGACGCGTCTTTTGTTACCCAGGTCTGGTGATGTGAGCCATCTTCAAGCGCTCAACCCTTCACACTTGAGGCCTCCTCAGCCTTTTGGCCCTCCTTTGTCTTCTTCGCCTCGGGTTCCTGCTTCACTTTGCCTAAGGCCAGCAACGAGTGAATAAGATCACAGCCCAGGTCCTGACTGCTGTCATTAACAGAGACTCTCCTTGAGCCCCTCCTGCTGACGTGGATAACATTTGGCCCTCTGCCATTCATGACTCACAGGGGTAAACGCCCATGCCTCTACTCCCACTCAGAGAAACTGTTCCTAGCCTCTTCCTTCAGTGGCTGGCTAGTCAAGGACAGGTAAGATCCTGCTGACCAGGACAACCTAAGACAGGCACAATCAAATGTCGGAATGCTAGAGGTGGAGCCAACAATGTCTGAGCTATGTACTCAGGCTCCTACTCTGTTTTTTAAAAACAAAAGGGTGGAAATGTTACGTGCCTGTGCAGTGGCATGCTTACCACCTCACCTGCCGAACAGGCTTAACCTGTTCCCAGAAGCTAACCATGGCAACAACTGAGTCAGTGTCCTGGGCCAATGAGAATTCGCCCAATCATCACATGTCTGGCAGATCAGCAGAAGGAGCAGAGCAGAACTCATATATCCCCCTACCTTCCCCTAAATAAACGAGTCTGCAGTAGCTTGCTATCTGCTTGCTGTCACCTGACTCCCAACTTCTCAGCCATGACCTGAACCCCTCTGTCTGGACAGAGAAGATTACAACAATAACCTTTCCTCCTACCTCCCCAGTTACAAGTACACCTATATTCCCCTCGATAATATCTATTTTGTATTACCCCCGTCTCCTGAATTCCTTCTTACCCTCTCCCTCATGGTTTCTTGTATAACCCTTCCTCCCCCTTCCTGGTTAAATATCCCCATTTTACCCATTTCTCCCTTGATTTCACCCCTCTCCTACTACTACTCCCCTCTCTTTATTTCCTTCTCCTTTAACTTCACGTTTTCTTTCAATTTTCCTGACTCCTATGGTTATATCAGGATATATACTCACATGTAAGGACTTGCACCTAAGATCCACAAAGGAAAGGAAACATACATCTGTTGTGTTTCTGAGTCTAGGATACTTTACTTTATAACAGCTCCTAGTTCCATCCATTTACCATTAAATTTGATAATTTCCTTTTTATTCACCGATGAGTAGAATTCCATCGTGTAAATGTAACACATTATCATTATCCATTCATCAATTTAGTGACACTTCAGTTGTTTCCATTTCTTCCCTATTATGGAAAGAGCAGCCACAAACATGACTACATAAGTATCTCTGCAGCAGGATGAGTCCATTGGGTATATGCCAAGGAGTGGTATCACTAGATAATATAGTACATTTGTTTTTAAGGGTATTTTAAAGAGTTCTCCACGCTGCCTTTCACAGTGGTTGCACCACCTTGCAATCCCACCAGTACTGAATGAGCATTCCTCTTTCCCCACATCCTTGCCAGCATTTGGTGTCATTTTGTTCTCTTGATATTAGCTAATCTAACCTAAGTAAGATGAAATGTTAAAGTGATTTTGATTGGCATTTCCTTAATTACTAAGGATGTTGTACACTTCTAAAGGTGTTTTCTTAGCCATTTTTATTTCTTCTTTTGAGAGCTCTCTGTTCAGATCCCTAATACATTCTTAATTGGGTTATTTGTTTCCTTGATTCTTTGCTGAGTTCTTTGTATATTTTGAATATTAACAATCTCTCTCAGATGTGTAGCTGGTAAAGAGCTTCTCCCACTCTGTGGGTTTCCTCTTCTCTCAACTGGCTGTTTCCTTTGCTGTACAGAAGCTTTTAAATTTAATGAGGCCCCACTTGTTTATTGCTGACCTTAATTCCTGAGCAACTAATGTCTGATTTAGAAAGTCCCTTCCTGCATTCCCTGTATAATCTTAACAATGTACTGCCTTTTTATTTTCCTATCAATTTCAATGTTTCAGGTTTCACATTGAAGTCTTTGATCCATCTGGATTTGACTTTTGGACATGGTGATAGATGTTGGATCTAATTTCAATCTTCTACTTGGGGCAATCCTGTTTGACCTGGATGTTAAGGATGCTGCAGTATATGTTGATGGCAATTTGGTCAAATATTAGGTAGGTAAAATTGTGTGCACTCATGTTTGGTTCTTCTATTTTGTTCCATTGATCTTCAGGTATGTTTTATGCCAATACCATGCTGTTTTATGACTATAGTTCTGTAATATAGTTTGAGATCTGGCATGGTGATCCCCCATCATTGCTCTTTGTATCTAGGATTGCTCTGGCTATCTGGAAGTCATTTTGTTTGCATATGAATTTTTAGATTTTTTTTCTAACTCTGTAATGAAAATGTCATAAGGATTTTGATTGAGATTGCATTGAATATCCAAATTGCTTTTGACAGGATGGTCATTTTTGCGATATAAATTCTATGAATCCATGTCATGGGAAGATTTTCCATCTCCTTGTATATTTTCTTCAATTTCTTTCTTCCAAGACTTAAACTTTCATTGTAGAGGTCTTTAATATCTTTGGTTGGCTTTATTCCTAGATATATTTTGAGGGTATTATAAATGGAAGTGTTTCCATGAAATCTTTCTCTGATTGCTTGTTATTTGTATATAGAAAGGCTACTGATTTCTGTGAATTGATTTTGTAACCTGTCATTTTGAGGAAAATGTTGATTATTCCTAAAAGTTTTCTGGTGGAATCCTGGGGGATATGTTATGTATAATATCATTTCGCCTGCAAATAAGGATAATTTTACTCCTTCTTTAACAATTAATAAATTAATCAATTCCAGTTAATTTCTTCCTCTCCTCTTATTGCTGTAGCAAGATTTTCAATCACTGTAATGAAAAGAAGTGAGAACAGTGGACAGCTTTGTCTAGTTCCTTATTTTAATGTCAAGGCTTCCAGTGTTCCTCCATTTAGAATGATGCTGGCTAGGGGTTTGTTGTATATAGTTTTAAGTATTTTGAGTTATGTTCTCTCTAGTCCATTCCCTTTTAGACTTTTATAATACATGCAAGTTGTATTTTGTCAAAGGCCTTTTCTGCATCTATTGAGATGATCATTTGACTTTCCTCTTTAATTCCATTTATATGATTGATAACATTTATTGACTCATATATTGAACCATCCCTGCATCAACCATCCCTGGAATAAAGCCAACTTGATCATGGCATATGACCTTTTTGATGTGTGTTTTATACAGAACTATTATTTCCTTTAGCTGGAAACATTTAAAATCTATACTAGACGTTTTTAAATACACAATAAATTGTAATCTGCCTCGGTCATCCTACTATGTTGCAGGACATTGAAAGTTATTTCTCATTCCCCATTTATACTCTATCACCATTGTTCACCATTCTCCTTCTATGTCTAATACACTTACCAGGTCCTTGTAACAACTATTCCCCTGTTGTCTTCTATAAAGCCAACTTTTTAGCTTGCATAACTATATGAGCAAGATCATTTGAAATTGGTCTTTCTGTGCCTGACTTACTTCATTTAACTAACGTCCTCCAATTCCACCAACATTGCTGCAAATGACAGAATTCCATTCCTTTTATGTTTGAATAATTTTCTTCTGTGCATATGTACCACATTTTCTTTGCCCATTCTTCCTCCATTCAGGCTCTTGGCACTACAAATAGGGGCTTCAGTAAACCTGCAAGTGCAAATATTTCTTGGCCATCATTTATTTTATTTCCCCTGGCAATATGATCAGTAGTGAGATGGATGATCATTAAGCAGCTCCATGTCTAATGCTCTGAGGAACTCTTGCACCATTTTCCATAAAGGCTGCAGTAATTGCACTCCCAAAGCAGTGCACAAAGTTCTCTTTCCTCAGCATCCTCACCACTTTCTGTCTTTTTGAGTAAGATGGCAACCCTCTGTTTGCATTTCTGTTTCCTGTTGGTTGGAGGATAGAATTTTTCAAATACCTGATGTCAATTTGCAGATCTTTTGAAGATGTCTGGAAATCTGCTCATATTTAAATCAAACTACTGTTTTGGTTTTATTGTTTTGGTTTGGATATTTTTCTATTAGTTGTGTTGCTTTGAGTTCATATGCATTACGCTTACTAATCATTTGTTGGACGAGTGGTTGGAAACTCATTCAGCAAGCTGTTGATATGATCTGCTGTTTCTTGTGCAGAAGCTTTGGAGCTATGTGTGATTGTATTTGTCACTTTTTGCTTCTGTTGCCTTTTGCTATGAAAACATAAACTTTGTCTGGATGAATGTCCTAAAGTATTTTTCTATATTTTCTTCTGGAATTTTCATAGTTTCAGGTTTTACTTTAAAATACTTGAACAAATTTAGTTGTTTTTTTAATTGGTAGAAGATAGAGGACTAGCATCCATTCCGTCTTCTGCATGTGGGTATCCAAATTTTCCATCGCCATTATTGAAGGTACTCCTCTGATGTATATTCTTACTGTCTGTGATGGTTAATCCTGAGTGTCAACTTGACTGGACTAAGGAACAAATAAGAGAAAAAGGATGTTCGGATTGGACCACCTCAACCCGGATGGCCCACCCCAAATGTGGGCGTTACCTTCTGCTGGCAGGCAGTATTAAAGAACATGGCAGAGGGAGCTGGTCCCTTTTTTCCTGCGGTTTGCATCTCTCATCTGGTGAGTTTGTCTTGCTGCTGTGATCAACCCTTTGGATCCCAGCATGTACTGAGACCAGCAGATCTCCTGGAATCCATCGGGCCTTCAGCACCAGATTGGGACTACTGAGACATCCAGCCTTGCGGACTGAGCAGTTCCCTAGATTCTAAGCCTCTCCAGTGCGGCGTGGCTACTGTTGGACTACTTGAACTCTGTCACATGAGCAAATCAATAAATTGTATATAGCTATATATTCGTCCTGTTGCTTCTGTTTCTTTAGAGAACCCTGACTAATACACTGTCTTTATTGAAAATTAATTGGCTATAGATGAATGAATTTATTTCTGGGTTCTCTTTGGTTTTCCATACCATGCTGGGTTTTGTACTATGATTTTGCAGTATGTTTTGAAGTCAGGCTTTGCAATACCTTCAGATGTGTTCTTTTTTTTTTTTTAGGAATACTTTAAATATTCGAGATCTGCTATGGTTCCTTAATTCTGATAGGTTTTTTTTAGTTTATATGAAGAACGTCATTGATATTTTTATATGTATTGCATTGAATCTGAAGACCACTTTGATCACTATAAGCATATTAACAATATTAATTCTTCCCATCTGTGAACATGGATATCTTTTTTTTGTTTTGGGCCCTGTCTTATCTCTCACCAGTGGTTTGTAATTATCATTGCATAGTCACTTGTTTTCTTTGTAAAATTTGTCCCTGCATAGTGCTCTTTTCATAATTATTTTAAATAAGTTTGTTTCCTTCATCATTTTCTTAGCATTTTCATTATTGTCATATAAAAATGCTAAGGAATTGTGTGTGCTGACACTGTATGTTATAACCTCACTGACTACATTTGTCACTCCTAACAATAACAATTACTTCCTGGAATCTTTGGATTTCCCTATATATAAAACCATGTTATGTGCTTGAATAGTTTCTTTAATGAGTCAGTTGCTAAATACGTTTTAAAACATAACTGTCTATTTAACAGTTCTAGCTTGTACCAATAGAATAGTCTGCTAATTTATTCAAACCAATTTATAACATTTAACTGTTCTCTATTGTTATACATACAATACAAAGTAATGAGACATGTGACACATATTGTTGATGTTATTTGTAATGGTAATGTAAATTACTATTCTGTTTGTTGGTGCCTAAAAAAAGAGTGTATCCCGTTGGCTCAAACAATCTCAGGTATGAATTGGCAAGGTGTATGCCCGAGTTCATTAGTCTTTCTGAACTTCTGTTAAACTCCGTGAAGGTGAACAGTATAAAAGTCAACCAGAAAGCTGGAACATTAAATGGCATACTGAGACACCTTCCCACTAAAGCAGTCGACTCACTTTATTTCTTTGTTCCTGCATCTCACTGTTATCTTGTGTAGGTGATCATTATGTGATGAGACATTTAAATATGAAAACTGCTTAAGGGAATTTGGGTTTCAATGTTTTTTCATACTGTTATTTTTGACAGTGTTTCCAATGAAAATACCACAGGTTCTGGTACATACTGCACCCCCACCCCAGAGCTGTCATTAACATCTCACGTTCTCATTTATCACCTATCACTTAATATGGATAAGAATTTCATTAGGAGGTTTCTTGAGGATGGAGGAAACTTAGTAGTAAGAAGAGGAGTAAATGTCTCTTGAGGCGTGTTTCCACACTAGGTTACATCAGATCAAGGAAAAAATTATTTTCTACAGAAAACAACTGGGAACACTTTTGCAAAGGCTAAAGTTCTTTGATACTATGGGTCAAAAAGAAGTTTCCAAGCCATAGAATGAGTCATCAAAATAACAAATTATCAGTGATTCAACCCACTCAACATGGCCAGCTGAGAACATCTGTGGAGTCACCTGATGCACCCCTCAGCTTGACACAATAATGGAAAAGCAGAATCATGAGGTGATTGGAGTCTGGTTCCTTCTCTTCAAGATGTTCTATTTAAGAACAAATGGCAGCCTCTTCATTTATTACCAGGGTCAAGTCTCATAGTATTTTACTATATAGAAAAAAAAAGTATCCTGATTGAAAACATTTTAATTTACATTTGTATGACCTCATTAAAGTCTTTGAACAAATTCCTCTACCATCCACCAAGTAATATGTACACACACACACACACACACACACACACGCACACACACACACACACACACACACACACACTGAATTTGTAATACTAAAATAAGTTGTAGTGTGTCCGCTGACACCACAAATTTCTTTTGCCATTATCCATGAAACATAAATTTCTGAGGAGTCTTCCTTGGTATTTTCTATTCTCTCATTCAACAAATTTCCACAACTCATAATAGCATAGGAGGCATTAGGTGCAAACACCACTTTCTAGGCCAGTTGAGTGAAAGATAAATAAAAATCAACTGCTAACAATAACTTGAAATGAGTAAGATTAGGAAGAAAAGCTCAAAGTTCTGAATTTGAATTGATAAAAATTAATGATGTATCCTTCACTGTGAAAGACCCTGAATGAGCATGCAGTTTCTAAGGGGTATATTCAATTTAGGAAATGATTGGATTTTCCACGTATGGAGTAGGAGATCTTGAGACATAGATGGGAGGATATTGGAAACTCCGGTGACCAGTGGCTGGAATAAGTGAAGCAGAAGACTTTACTTTGTTATTTTTTTAAAATATTTTATTGATGTTTTGAGTATTTCATACATCATTTCTCAGTCCAATTTAGATACATTCCCTTTACCATGTCCCCTACCCCACACCAGTTCATGCATTATGTCATACATATATTGCATCTTTTTCTCAGTCTTTTTTTTTTTTTTTTGGTCTTTTTCGAGACAGGGTCTCCCTGTAGCTCCAGCTGGCCTGGAACTTGCTCTGTAGACCAGGCTAGCCTTGAACTCACAAAGATCTGCCTGCCTCTGCTTCCCGAGTGCTAAGATTAAAGGCTTGTGCCACCATGCCTTACTTTTTCTCAGTTTTTTTAAAGTTTTTCTCTGCAGAAAAAAATGATGTGTGACTTTTGTCACGACTGCTGTGAGTTCATACGTGCACTGCATTACTGTGTCTGAGTCACATCAATTCAAGGCTGACTAGAACGAAGGTGCTATGCACAATATCAGAAAAGAAAAAGAATCCATTAGTCTTATCTAACTGTAAGTTCTGTGAGCCACAATACCTATTGCTCTGGTAAGATATGCCCACTGATGCAGCAGGAAGTTGCAGGAAGATAAAACTCCTGGAGTAAGCAAACACTTTCTGATAGGCTATCTATATATATATATATATTCTCTATATATCTAGATATAATATGAAATTCACAGCTTTTATTTGGAAAACACTCATCTTGAGTGTAGTAACCGGACCCAGATAGACAAATACCACATGTTCTCTCTCATAAGAGGATGCTGACTTTGAATCCTTCAATATATCTATATCATTGGGAGGGAAACTAGTAAAGGACCACAAGGGAAGGGTGCTTAGATGGGAGATAGAATTCAGTGATATAAAAGGTGAAAGAAGAATAATGGAACAAGAAGGGTTAAATAGGGTAAGGGTTGGGGTTGGAAACATAAAGTAGAGGAGACAGTATGGAAGGGATAGCTTCCACTAAATCCCTTTTGAAAATGTCACATGGAAGCATACTACTATAAATCTTCCTAAAGCATTTATTCTATATTTTTATTTTTACTGCTGTTTACTACAAAACATAAACTATAAATGATGGTTACATGTCTTTCATCCTGTAAGTATAACTTAGAAATTTCATTTTTATTTTTTTATAATGCTTTTATTGATGTTTTGGGGTATTCAGACATCATTTCTCAGTTCCACTTAGAAATATTCCCCTTTCCTTCCCCCCGCTACCCCACCTCTAGATCATGCACTCTGCAATAACTATCCTGCATCTTTCTCTCAGTCTTTTTTTTTTTAGGAATTACATTGTTCCTCCTTTACATTTATATTTACTGCATAAATATGAATACATACTTTCCACATCATAGCCAGTAATTACGAGTCTGAAAGTAAGTGGAGGGATTGATTCTAGGAGGCCCATTAAGAGATTTACATTATAACAACCTAAGTGTTCGTTTCAGATTAAACAGAAATATAACAATAATGGTGTTCACTGCCTTTCATCTGGGAATGTGGTTAGCATCCACAAATGAGAGAGACATTCACCACTTGTTTACCTGGGACTGCTGTTACTTCAACTTAGGCATAATGGCCTTCTAGCTCCATCCATTTACCTGCAAAGTTTTTATTCACGATTTTTCTTTTTTTTACTTAGGCGCCATATGACCATTGTTAGATTGTACCACATTTTTTGTCATCCACTATGTCGATGTTGAGGGGCATATTGGTGTTGGTTTCCAGCTTTCGTATTGTGAAGAGGTCTGTAAAACATGGATGTGCATGTATCTTTGCAGCTAGGATGATCTTGTGATGGTATAAATACCCAGGAGTTGGTATGGCTGGGTCAGGTGGAGGCTCATTTTGAGTCTTTTAAGGGTTCTGCCACACTGCTGTCCATCAGTGGTTGTACAAGTTTACGATTTTCACCAGCAGTGATGGAGTGTTCCCCTTTCACCCACACCTATCAAGCATTTGGTGTCTTTTTGTGTTCTTATCTTAGCCAGTCCTGACAGGAGTGAGATGATGTCTGAGAGGGTTTTAATTTGCATTTTCCTAATTATTAATGATGTGTAACACTTTTTAAAGTTTTTTCGAGGCCAGCTTTCCTTACCACTGTTGAAGTCTCTGTTCAGCTCTTTACCCATCTTTTGAGTGGTGATTTGTCTCTCTTATCTTTGTTGTCTTGACGTAGTTAGTATTCCTGGAAGTTAATAATCTGTCAGATGAATCACTGGTGAAGATTCCTCCCCTCTGTGGGGTTTCGTCTGCACTTCCTTGATTGGTTCTTTGCTTGTAGCAGAAGCTTTTGAGTTTGAGTGAGGTCCCATTTCTTGACTGTTGAACCTTATTTCCTGTGCAGGTGCTGTCTGATTTAGAAAGTCTTTTCCTACACCTATGTCTTATAGGTTGTTACCAACTTTTTCTTCTATCACCTTCATGTTTTGGGTTTCATATTGAGATCTTTGATCCAATTCGAGTTCACTTTTTTGTACATGGTGAGAGGTAGGGGTTTAATTTTGTTCTTCTACAAATGGTGATCCAGTCTTGCCAGCACCATTTGCTGAAGATGCTATCCTTCTTCCACTGAGGTTTTTTTTTTTTTTTCCCTTTGTCAAATATTGAGGTGACTGAAATTGTATGAGCTCAAGTTTGGATCTTCAATTTTGTTCCATTGGTTAACAGGTCTGTTTTTGTGACAGTTCTAGACTGTCTTTATGACTATGGCTCTGTAATATAGCTTGAAGTCTGGTAGGGCAATTCCCCCCTGTATCACATTTTTCACTCAAGGTTGCTTTTGCCATTCAGGGTCTTTTGTTTTTCCATATGAATTTAAGGATTTATTTTTCCAAGTCTGCAAAGAAGTTCATGGGGATTTTGATTGGGATTGTGTTGAATCTGTATATTAATTTGGGTAAAATGGACATTTTTACTATATTAATTTTTCCAGTCCATGAACATGGGAGATCTTTCCATATTTTGATGTCATTTTCAATCTCCTTCTTCAGGGGTTTTATTTATTTGTTTTAATTTTATTATTTTGGGAGTAGCAGTTTAAGCAGTGGTCTGCCTGTAGGCCCACTAACCTAGAACTCTCTGTGTAGACCAGATTGGCCTTGGTTGCACAGAGATTCACCTGCCTCTGCCTCCTGAGTGCTAGGATTAAGGGTGTACATTACCACACCCAGAAGTTCATCAACTTTGTACTTATTGCTAATAGCTATTGATCACTTAGGATTTTAAACACTTTATGTATGCTTTCATATAGCCTTTTCATTTTTAGGTATTTAATTGCTTCATCTCACATTGTATCAACAATATGAGAAAAAGTAGTTGAACAGACCTCCTTATCTTTCTTCAATCTTTAGAAATTGTTCATTCTTTCACCATTAAGTATGTTTAGCTGAAACTTATAGCTTTAAATAAATGCTGCATATCATATTGAAAGTCTGGTTTCTGAAGGAGTTGATTACACCTTCATTGTTATTGGATTACTACAGAGGTAATATTATCAGGTTTTGTTATCACTGTAATGATAGGCTCATAAAATGAGTCAAAGGGATTCCTTCTATTTTCTGAAATTTTTTCTTAAAAATTTGGTAAACCTGGGTGTAGCGACACATGCCTTTAATCCCAGCACTAGGGAGGCAGAGGCAAGCAGATCTCTGTGAGACAGAGGCCAGCCTGGTTTACATAATGAGGTCCAGGCCCTCTGGGTCTATAGGGAGAAAAATTTGACATGTGTCAACATGGACAATTTTTTCCTTGGTACCTGGAGTACTGAGGAAAGTATAGAGAAAGGTGTTTTTGAAGTATGAGTTTAACACAATTGTTGTATATTTATTCAATAACTATAGCTTACTCTGATTTTCTACTGCCTTTTTGACTGGTATTTCTAAATTATTTCAAAATAATTTTTTCTATTTCATGTATATTGTTGATTTGATTGAAGTAAGTTATCCATCATTTTCTCTTACTAGTCATAAGATGAGTAAAAGTCATCCTTTTTACTGTTTCTCTTAAAATCTGTAGAGAATATAACAGTTCCTCTCCTTTCAATCATATTTCTTTATTTTTTTCTTGAATAGTTTTCCTAGATATTTATTAATTTTAGTAATATTTTCAAAGAATGCACATTTGTGTCTGCTGAGTTTTCTGTTGTTCGTCTGTTTTCTGTTCTACTGATTTCTGGGGGTTTTTTAGTCACTTATCCTGTTTAGTGTTCTCTTCTTTAGAAATGGAACTTTATCCCATTCATTTTAAAAACTTAATATAGTTCTAGAGAAATTGTGGGCATGGTGGCACATGCCTTTAATCCCAGTACTTGGGAGGCAGAGGGACCCGGATCTCTTTGAGTTCAAGGCCAGCCTGGTCTACAAAATGAGTTCCAGTCCAGCTGGGGCTATAGGGAGACCCTGTCTCAAAAACACCAAAAAAATCTAGAGAAATTCCTCTAAAACTGTATTAATCACATCACCTAAGCTGTGAAATATGGAATTATTATTAATTTTAAGATTCAAATTATTTTCTAGTCTCCAAATCATTAGACTACTTCATCATTTGTTACTACTATTCAATTCTTTTAATTCCAGAGCTATCCTCTTTATACGGAAAAAGTACTTATAAGTCCAGTCTTTTAAAAAACTATATTTATTCTATAAAGTGTTCTCCATACTGCTTTCCATAGGGGCTGCATGAGTTTGCAATCCCATCAGCAATGAGTAAGTGTTCCCCCTTCTCCACACCTTCTCCAACAATTAGTGTCATTTGTTTACTTGATCATAGCTAATCTTTCTGGTGTAAGATGAAATTTTAATGTCGTTTTGATTTGCATTTCCTTAATTACTAAGGAAGTTGAACAGTTTTTAAGGTGTTTCTGACCCATCTTAAGTTCTACCATTTGACCCAGTTATACCACTCCTAGGTATATACCCAAAGGATGCATCCTATAGCCTCTGCTATAGGATGTGCACAACCATGTTTGTTGCTGCCCTTTTCACAATAGCAAAGAGCTGGAAGTAACTTACATGTCCCTCAACTGATGAGTGGATAATGAAGATATGATATATTTATACGATAGAGTTCTGTGCAGCAGTGAAAAAGCATGACTTCATGAATTTTGTAGCCAAATGGATGGAACAAAAAAAAAAATTGACATGTGTCCTAAGCTGTTCCGTTGAGTGATGTGATACAGTCTCATAAAAACAAGTGACTTACGTTATCCCTTATTTGTGATTTCTAAAACTAAATCTCTATATGTAAATTAAATTGAGTAACCAGTCAATAAAGATAACATCAAAATAATTGTTATTCCCATAGATATACCTTGAAATACATATCTCTATTTTTTCACATCAAATATTTAAGACATTGTAAAGATGAGAACAGTTAAGGGATGAACTAACTTCAACAAAAGTTATTGCCACTTCTATCATAGTATACAATATCTACATTAAAAATATCTAATGGAATCACAAAGATATAATATTATTTAAATGTTCTGCTAACTACATATGGCCTCTTCCTACTTACTGTTACACTTCTTTGAAACTTGAGGCAAGGTTTTTGGTATTCTACTTACTAATAAATAAGTGGCCATGTATGCTAAGACTGTTAAATCACAATAGGGTTCTTGATCCTCAAGGATAGTAGATAATTCAAAGGAATGATTATTCTGCTCCAGGGAGCTATTTATTTCATCATTTAATTACATTTTATATGTAAGACAATTGACCACTAAGTAAAACATCTTTGGAATAAACAGACAGGCTTTTTGCCATACCCATGTAAAATATTTCTGAACATCTGGAGAGATTTGGTCATCTAGAACCTACCCCATGAATTGCAAGGATATTTCAAAGTTTATACTTTATAGTGGTATATTCAAAATAACTGTTCAATCTATATATGGGTATACATATTGAATAGTTCATAAATTATAATAACTAAGGGAAAATCTCTCAGGACATGTCATTAAATCTCATGGTATTAACTAAAAGCCCCCTATATAATATTAAAACAGATGGCTATCTCCACAATAGAAAATAGTAACATGCTTAAGCAAATTAGGGATACAGAATTGTTGTTAATTTTCTTTATTTAATTTTATTTATTTTTTATGTGTATGAATGTACTGTCTGCATGTAGGTCTGTGAACCCATGTTGTGCAATGCTGTGGAGGTCGGAAGAGGGTGTTGGATTCCCCTGGAACTGAAGTTAAAGAGATGGTTCTCAGCCACCATGTGGGTGCTGGGGATTGAACCCAGGTCCTCTGCAAGGGCAGTCAGCACTCTTAACCGCTAGGCTATCTCTCCAGCCCCAATTTTCAATCTACTCCTGACTTCTACTGAAATCCCAGTTACACCTATTAGATTAAATGTACACAAATGTTCTCCATGTTTCCCTGTATTATGCAAGTGATAATTCTGACATTTCTTTTTCCACAAAACAAGATAATTCAGCTCAGGAAAAGCTGGGTTCTACTTCCTTGAACAAGCAGTATGCAGTCCAGAGGGAGACAGTCTGAAAGGACATGGTAAATGCCTTCAGTTAGGTTCCTGTTTATAGGTATGTGATACAACTCCAGCCCTTGGGAAAACTGTAAATGGGGATTTAGGGGTCTGGGAAACAATAGAGACTGCTCTGATTGTAGTAACAATTACAAAAACAGAGGGGGGAGGAATGCCCCTCCTCCCTCCAGGATGTAATTTTACCCCACAGTTAAATAAAAAGCATTGGTAGATAAAGGCTTCGGCGCCAGCTCTGGGCTGCCCAACCAGGAGCTGTTGGCCAGGGAGGCTTTAAAAGACACCCTAAACAAAGGCCATTTGCCTATAACTTTAGGCACACATATGAAATGGAGAGTAAGACCCTATTGCTGAAGATATGGCATGATATGTGCTTGAAAAAAAATTATGCACTGCAAATCAACGTATGATCTTCATGGTGTCAGAAAAACTATGCAAACTGCTGGAAAGAAATGGTCTCTAGGGCTGTGGGGATAGCACAGTGGTTAAAGGCTGAGGTTGAGAACCCCAGAAGAAATGGTCTCTGAAGCTTTACTACAGACTTCTTGTGCTACACTTTTACATGCCAAAGAAGCTGTAGTTCGATAGTGGCAACCTCATAAATGTCTTTTGGGTTGTGAGCCTGAGCCTTTAACAGCTGCACCAGCTCTCCAGCCCTAGCCTGATGCCTGATAAATGTACACCTGTACACCCAGAAAGTATGATACACAGCTGACTCTGTGGCCTTGGTTCCTCCTAATGTCAGGAGACTCTATTGACCACATTAGAAAGTTTTTGGCATCCCTTTGTCAAAGAGTTACAATGCCCCCAAGCAAAATATTATCCAAGCATACGTGTCTGTGTTGAGTAACTTGTTATAATCTTCAATATTCGTTACTATTTGTGCTTTATTACTAGAATTAAAAGGAGACTGGTAAACATTCTGCCAGTCCATGGCAAACAAAACTTAGACAGTCCCAAGAGTTTGACATGTCACCTCAAAAAAGGAAAAAAAAAAAAGGATCTTCTATCTCTCACTCTCTCTCTCACCCTCTCCTCCAAAGCCCAGAGAATCTCATGGGAGAGGTTGGTGTTTGGGATTGTAAGGGCCAAAGAGGAGAGATGAATTGTGAGATCACAGCAAAAACAGACTGGATTTTTCTTTTCTTTTCTTTTTATTCGATCAACATGTTTGTGTAAGCAAATCTCTTCCACTGGACTTGGGGACCCTGGCTTGTACAAAAACTGAACTCAGATGTTAACTAATTGGGTTTATAGGACACTCCTTATGCTTATTGCTTATGTGGACTTACTAGTCAAATAAAAATAAATAAAAAACTATATTTAAAAGTTGATGTGATGGAATTTCAGTATACCATATTGCTAGTTGGGGACTATATATCTTGTCAATCTCTATGAACAGTTAATGCTCATTAGAAAACAATGTGTGTCCTGCAGTTCATTTTAGTGCTGTCTCTATAAATAACTAATAGCTCAAATTGCCTTAAGTGTTATTCAAACTATACTCTCAATAATGGTCTGTTTACCTTTTCAATTATAAAAACAAGTGGTCAAGGGGCTGGAGAGATGGCCTAGCAGTTAAGAACACTGACTGCTCTTGCAGAGGACCAGGGTTCGATCCCCAGCACCCACATGGCTGCTGAGAACCATCTGCAACTCCAATTCCAGGAGAACTCCAGTTCCAGGGGAATCTAACGCCCTCCTCTGACCTCCAAAGCATTGCACGACATGAGTGCACAAACCTACATGCAGACAGTACATCCATACACATAAATAAAAACATAAATTAAAAAAATTAAAAAAAAACAAGTGGTCAAAATATTTCATTGTTATTGTGATTTTTTTCTTTTTCTCATATTTGATTGGTGAATTTTTGCTTCTCATATTCTTTTTCTGAAAAAATTTTATTGGAATTTTGTTTGCTTCATACAGAACAACTTACTCATCTCTTACCCCCCTCCCCATTGCCACCCGCCCCGTAGTCAACCCCCACCGGATTTCATGCATTCAATTAAGGCCTATGGATTCCAGTTAGTGTTCCCAAATGTCCCTCGGTGCAAGTTAATCAACTGAGGTCTAGTCAGCCTGTCTAGAGTCCCTCTCTTTAAAATCAGCTCTTCCTCACCCATCAGTGATCAGCTCCCAATAGTTCTTCAGCTAAGGTTGGGTCCTGCTGCCCATTTCCACAGTTCTGCATAAATATATATGATTGCTACACCTTTTGGGTAAATTGCATCCTTCTTACCAGAAAAATTCATAATCCTTTATCATCCTTACCTCTGACAATCCCATATCTTAAAAATACTACTTACCCTCATAATAATAGAGTCCCACCAGCTTTCATAAACTTACTTTTAGGAAATATGCTGTCTGTGCCTTATCTTTTCATTTTTAAATATTTTTATTTGTTATTTTTATTTTATGCATATGAGTATATTGCCTGCATGTACATACATACATCCATATAGTGCAATACCCACAGAGTTCAGAAGAGGATGGTGGATCCCCTGAACCTGGAGTTAAAGATGCTTGTTCACTGCCATGTGGGTGCTGAGAATTAAGCCCAGGTCCTCTGCAATAGCAGTCACTGCCTTTAACTTCTGAGCCATCTCTCCAGCCCCCTAATCTTTTCATTTTTATATTAAGGTATATTGATTAAATATAGATGAATCTTGTTTTTACCCATTCAGAAAGTTTCTTAATTGTCAGACTTATTTACTCTTTCCATTAATAAATGTATGGTTACATTTAAAGATTTTTTTACATGTGTGTATACATGTTCATGAGTTTATGTATACCACATGCTTGCATGGGCCAGTGAAGACCAAATCAGTGAGAACTAGACTTACAGACAGCTGTGGGCCTTCCAATACTGTCCTGAAACAGGAGCCCTGGTTCACTGCTAGAGCAGTAAGCTCTCTTAACTATCCAGCCATCTCTCCACCCCCAAGTGTATAAATGTACCATCTTGTTATCTTCTTTGCTATTTATTTCATCTAAATTTCTCTTTACATCTTTGGTGTCTAACTTTTTTTCAGAATTCCTTTGCATTACCTTCTTGGACTTTTCTCCATATTTGTACATTATGTTCTCAGCACTGCTAGTCAAGATCAAATGTACATCTTTACTTGTCACACTACTTAGAATTAATCATTTCACTTCACATGAACCTCACAGATCTATAATTAGTTTAGTGCTTACTTGTTAGTTCAGTGGTGATCCCTCCCCACTGAAGGTATTGTTGCTTCTATTTTACTTTAAACTTTATAAGAAAAGGAAGTTATTTTTATTAGGCAGTCTGGTCTTTGAAAAAAACAAAAAAGAAGAACAATTGTAGTTTTTATAGTAACCCACATACTTACCATGTCCATGTTTTCATGCCTTCTGTAGATCTGATTTTTTGTTTAGTATCATTTCTGAAGATTTACATGTCATATCTTAGAGCTCCAGTCTGTAGACAAAGTATTCTTTCAGTTTCTTTTGATCCAAAAATACCTGTATTTTGCCTTCATCTTTGAACAATGCTTCCTGGAGATAGATTTACTGTTTTGCTTTCATGTAGTACATTCAAATATTTTTCAATTGTCTCGTATCCTCTGTATTTTTTTATAAAAGTTAGGGCATAACTTTATATCATTATTTTCCTATATGTAATGGTCTCTTTTGTCAGGTGGCTTTTATGAAAACTTTTGTTATTGCATTTTTTTATTAAAGTGAATTTTTGCAAATTTCATACAGTTTATTTTTATCATATTTAGATGCCCCATCTGTACCCCCTTACTGATTACATGTACTGTATTATATGTATGTTATACATGTGTGCCTGTCTGTATGTATGTATATCTGTGTATCTAGACATATACATGTACACACATATGTTTAAGCATTTTTGGTCAAATTTGTGTCCCCAAATGCCTTACTGTTTGAGTCCATCCTCTGGAGTGTGGTCAACCTACACAGTGTCACATCTGTAAAGAAAACTAAGTCTCCAACTCCCTCTCCTACCAGCTCTCTGTTTTCAATAGTTCCTCAGGTACAGTTGGAGTTTCTAACCCTCTGCCCAAGTTTCTATGCTGAGGTTTCATGTGATAACCTTCTTTATTTTAGATTTTGGGTTTTTTTTGTTGTTGTTTGTTTGTGCTTTGGTTTTCTAGAAATATAATTTGCTGAGATCACTGATTTTTCTTAGACGTGTTTTCTACTTTAGAATCCATACTCATTATTTCTCTGAATAGTTTGCCCTTTTCCCCTCTCCATAGAATTCCTCTTAAAATAATTTAGATCATTTAATATTGTCTCACAGGTCACTGGGCCTCTGTTGATGTATTTTTTCAATGTATTTTCACTCTGTTCTTCCTATGTGAGGATTACAAAAGATCTTTCTTAGGATTTCTGGCCAATATTCTGTGTACTATCCCACCGGTTGCCAGTGAACATCTCATTTCCGTCATTGTCGACTTGAGTTCTATGTAGTTATATTTCATAGATTACATTTCTCTGTTCAAATTCTGCATTTATTTACTCATTGTGTCTTTTCTTTAACATCATTGAACACACTTCTAATGGTGGCTTCAAAGACAATATCTGGTCATTTGACCATCTGGAATCATTTCGCAGCTTCTTTATTAACTAGTTTCTGACACTTGATTATTAATCATATTTCCTTCTTTGCAAGTCTACAAATATGTTTATTCATGTGGTAGAAAATATGGATTATGTGGTTATGTTTTTCCACAGAATAAAGGAATTTGGTCATTAGAAGATCCTTTTAGTCTTTTAAAATGTTTTATGTTTAGTGAAGATGGATCTTTTTGTCTTTTCTTTAGTCCTGGGATATGGCTCTTTTCCTAAAACACCCTTTGTACTGCCTACTCTTGGTTTTACTATGTCTCCATTTGATGCCTGGTTTATTCAGAGTGTTGGCTGCCCATTAGGGGACCAGAAATTCACCATCTCCCAGCACAGGATGACACCTGATAACTTTGTTCACCTCTTGGCTCCAGAGCAAGGCATCTCTCATAGACATCACACTCTTATCCTGCTAACATCCAACCTGGCATTGGGAAGTAGTTCAAATGCTTTCCCAGCTTGACACATGTGCCCTGCCTTCACATCACCATTGGGAAGGTTTTCTTCAGTGGGTCTGCCAGGTGAATGCCAGACTTGCTTTATGACCGCCCGTCTTCCAAGAATCACACTTACGCCTATTGTCAGACACTTGGAAATACCTCTTTTATCATTTTCACCCAAATCTTCTGTTATTTAGAAGAAATCATTAAGTCCACCAGCGCCTATTACTTTATCACGTCCAGAAGCATACGTTTCCATTTATTTATTTTATTTGTTTTTAACAGAGCAAAGAAATGTTAATTCATGGAAACAAAAGGCTTGGAAGTTTATAAATTCCAGAGTGAAATAATGGAAAATTTCTGGAAGAAGTTAAGAGGGAGATTGGTCACTTGTTAGCTGATAGTTCAGAAAGTTGAGGTCTCTCTTTCTCACAAAGTCTGAAAGTGGTAGACAGGGAGGTCTTGTCTTTCCTCTTGAGCATTACATTTCTTTTTAAAATTTATTCTTTGAAAATTTTATACATGTATACAATTAAATATTATCATATTCACCCTCACTTCCCACTTCCAACCTCCTCCAGATTTTCCCTAATACATCACCTTCTCAGTTTCACATCCTTTTTTTTCTTTTTTTAAATTTTATTTATTTTTCTATGTGTATGAATGTACTATCTGCATGTAGGTTTGTGCACCCGTATTTTGCAATTCCACGGAGGTCAGAAGAGGGTGTCAGATTCCCCTGGAACTGGAGTTCTCCTGGAATTGGAGTTACAGACGGTTCTAAGCCGCCATCTGGGTGCTGGGGATCAAACCTGGGTCCTCTGCAAGACATCCTTTTTTTAGTGCTGCTCAAACAAACATATGTCCGCCCTCCCCCAGCAATTATCAAATGCCAACAGCTCCTCAATGAAGTATGAGGCAGTGGGAGCTTCTCCCCAGTACATGCTGAAATTTAGGCTAGCTAGATCTTATCCAGGTAACCACAGTGAGTTCTTGACTGCACTAGCTACGTCTTGTCCAGAAAACAGCATTTCCCAGGATTCCTTCCCATCCTCTGACTCTTACATTCCTTCTGACTTCTTTTTCTGTGATATTTCCTGACCCTGGAAAGGGGATGGAATGAGGAAACAAAAATGTCCCACTTAGGACTGAGCACTTATAGTCACTTATTCTCGTAATTTTGACCAGTTATGAGTCTCTACACTGGCTGATCACATCACCCACTGCAAACAGAAGTTTCTCTGACCAACCCTGAGGGTGGCCCAGGTCTAAAAGGAGAAACAAATATTAGAAGGCAATTTGACAATATGAGCATTTAGCATAATGACAATAGTGGATTCCATCCTAAAGCCTCTGGTTTTCCCAGCTAGGAGTTTTGTCTGTTATTACAGTGTCAGACATGAATTCCTTCTTGTGGAGAAAATCTCAGATCCAAACAGTAAGTGATTTATTACCCCCTAACAATTATGCTACTATTACAGTAGTGGGCATGTCTTGCATGACAGGTGGGTATTGTAGCATGCAGAGTCCAGTGTCGAATAAGAAGAATGATGTGTCTCCTCTGCAAGCAGCCTGCAAAGTGTCTTGTAGCACTATGAAAGCCATCTATCTGATAACATACTTACAGGAACCTGTACAGAGGACGCATGTGAAAATGCAGGACATCATATAGAAGAGCAGCCCCAATGTCTAATGACTTAATAAGGAAGTAACTTGAGTAAATAGAAGACAAATTAAGAAAAAATGGAATATAAAAACAGAAAGAGATGGAAGGAAGGAATGGCTACATAGACAGAAAAGAATGTGATGAGATCTTAAATGCTATGGACATGGCTTTTCAAAGTGTTTCCCAAACCACTGTCTTTTCATTGTTGAAAAATACTTTCTATGGTTCATATATATCATAACCAAACTTAACCGATAATGAGTTAACACGGCTGAGTCTAAACCTACGTGCTTATTGTCTTGGGTCTTTTCCTAGCTGGTATCCCCAAGTTCTAAATGTCCACATTACAATCTCTGGTGTGGAATTTAGCTTTTCTTTCAAAAAACTGACAAAGCTTTTTGGGACTACCTGAAATATTTAATTATAATAGACTTAGCTCAAATTTATCTCAGGAAAATACTACTATGAAAGTAGGTATAAGATTAAAAGATGACATTCACTGAGTTCTGTGTGTCACACTGTGCAAAAAGATCCCTTGAAGTTATCTCATTTGATCTTCATAATAAACAGCTAAGTTCCATGAGCTAACATGTCAGTATGGTGAAGCAGAAGAGAGAGAGGGAATTTAGGTTCTTGGTGAGGCCTTTGAAGCATGTAATTAATAAACTTTGCATTTACTTTGTACACGATAGTACATTTCCCCATTATTTAAACCATTTGTTTTTGTTAAATATCTTGTTTTTTGGAACAGAAAGCATTCTGTTACTGCATTTTTTTGTTGTTGTTGGCTTAGACAAGAAGTTACAAACTTTCTCTGCAGAGTTCCCTGATGACAGTTTCTGGTTTGTATGCCATGTAGATCTCATCATTAATACTCACCTTTATTTTTATAACATGAAAGCTTCCATAAGATTACATAATTCAGTGTGTGTGTGTGTGTGTGTGTGTGTGTGTGTGTGTGTGTGTGTGTGTTCCTACGAAACTTTATTTACAAACATAAGTCAGTGAGGCTTGGACCATGGGCCATAACTGCCCCACTTTGACTTATACAAAACCATATGAAGCTTCCTGGTCAGTTGTGGTGCAATCTCTTTGATATGTACATGGATTTAGAGTATGCTTCATAGTCTCTATTCTAGTACTTTCATTTGATCCATGAATATTGCATTGCATTGTAGACCAACGTCCTTTGGTATATTCACATATTCAGTAGGTTAAGTCTTCTCCCAAGAGTTCCCATTGGGGCTGGAGAGATGGCCAAGAGGTTAAGAGCAACAACTGCTCTTGAAGAGGATCGGGTTCGATCCCCAGCACCCACATGGTGGCTAAGAACCGTCTGTAACTCCAATTCCAGGAGAACTCCAGTTCCAGGGGAATCTGAGACCCTCTTCTGACCTCCTTGGCATTGCACGACACGGGTGCACCAACCTACATGCAGAGAGTACACTCATACACATTAAAAATAAATAAATAAATAAATAAATAAATAAATAAAATATTTTTAAAAGAGTTCCCATTTGACAAACATGACATTGTCTACAAACTATATGGAGCCATCATTAACCAAGTATCCTTTTCTATATTTATTCTAAGAGATCAGAGAATATGACATAAAAATATACTAAATAAACCCTTCATGCATAATAAAGAACCGATAGATAAGCCGGGTGTGGTGGCGCACGCCTTTAAATCCTAGCCCTTGGGAGGCAGAGGCAGGTGGATCTCTGTGAGTTTGAGCCAAGCCTGGTCTACAGAGCAAGCTCCAGGATATCTGGGACTAAAGGGAGACCCTGTCTCAAAAATACCAAAAAGAACGGATAGATAACTAGATAGGAATACAAAACAAACAGATGGAAGAATGAACAAAAATAATGAGCAGAAACCAACTTGCTATAGATCTTAAAACAAGGGCACGTGACCATGTAAAGGGAGGAAATGAATAATCTAGGTATGAGACAAATAGAATACTGACTCACCCAATCATGTCCATTCCTAATTCTTAGGACCCATAGATTTGCTCTCTTACACAACAAAGGAGACTCCATAAAAGTGATTATGATCACAAGCTGAGCCAGGGAATATAGCCAGGATTATCTAACCCTTATATAGAATCTGTGCCCATGAAGATGGAAGGACAAAGAAGTGAAAGGCGCCTGGTTTTGAAGATGAAGGATGGTGAGTGACAGAGGATGGGCTGCCTGAACCTGCGAGAGAAAATTTCCCAGAGTCACTACTGAGAAGAAACAGCTCTACCAACATGCTCATTTTCTTTTTAAATCAAAGGTTTTATTTTATTTTTTATTATTATATTTTACTGATTCTTTGAGAATTTTATACAATGTAGAATGTAGTGATGGGGGATGAATGACTACAAGGAAACAGTCTTCTCTGGAAAGCAGAGTTCTTGGACATAAGAGCTCACAGCATGGTGACAGCATGCACAAGACCTATGCAAGCTCAAGCCATTCAGAATCCCAGCATAATGGTGAGGTGGACAGGAAGCCCCCCAACCCTCACTGAGGAACTATTGGCAATTTATAGCTTCTCAAAAAGAGAAAATCAGTTTTTTTTTTCTTTTTTTTTTTTGGTTTTTTTTTTTTTTGAACTCACAGAGATCTGCCTGCTTCTGACTCCCAAGTGCTAGGATTAAAGGCGTGCACCACCACGGCCTGCTCTGACCTTTTTTTTTTTTTGGTAAATCAGTTTTCATTAAGGGTGTGACACCTTGCATAGGAGCCAGCCTCCAGGTAACAGACCAATCATGTGGATTTTCACCAAAGAAAGCTGTACCAATCTTTGGCCAACACAACTGTAAGACTTAACAGATTTATTTTGTATGTAATTTGTTACAATAGCAATGAAAAGCTCATACAACCAGCAGGCCATGTGAAAATTCCAAAGTGTTTTATTGATAATCCGGTTTTATTATTCTGTCTCTTCTTGTATCTCTTTAGCCAACCCTATCTAAATACTGTGACTCTATATTTAAACGATATTGTCTTCTATTTTAGTAACACTGAATACTGAGGCTAAAAATGAAAACAACAAAAAAATCCCAGCGTGGTGGTGCATGCCTTTAATCCCAGCATGTGGGAGGTAGAGGCAAGTAGATCTCTGAGTTCAAGACCAGCCTGGTCTACATAGTGAGTTCCAGGCCACTGGGGCTACAGGGAGACCCTGTCTCAAAAAAAAGAAAAAAATGCAAATAATATAATGATTTAATTAATCCTGACTGGATAGGCATATTTCCCATGATTCCCAAGTAGCTATGAAGTGACCACGAGAGGAGGATGTTAGCCCAAATTCAGGATGGCTGGTCCATGGATTCCACTTCCCTGTTTATGGAGACAATGGGTTTCGTCTGTGTCTCTCACGGATAGTACAGGTGGCCTCAGATGTAATATCCTGCCTGGATTTTATTTTCCTGGCTAAAACTATAAGTGTGACAAATAACTTTCATTCATCTAATGACATCTCCCAAAGGCATATAGAATTTATCTACCAACTTCAAAATATACACCAAACAAAAATTGCTAGGCTATTGTCAGTTAATAATAGTACAATTGTGAGATCTGTAAAATTAATAAGCTTGAGGAGCTGTATAAGATGCTTGCTACATCTTTTAGTGTGTGTGTGTGTGTGTCTGTGTGTGTGTGTGTGTGTGTGTGTGTGTGTATTTGGCTAGGGATCAAACACAGACCTAGTATATGTTATGCAAGTGCACTCCACTGAGCGGTATATTCCCTCCACTCTGCTCCTTTCATTTGTAAGCAAAAAATCTGACACCTAATCACTAACTCTTAGCCACGGTAGGCCCACACGCCACAAGGTCTTGGTCACTTCTGAGTGGCCAACTCAGGTGGGCCTTCTACCCTCCACCTCTGCGTCTCTCAGCTCTGGGTAGTCATGCTGGGCATTCATTTTGTACCTTCCGAAGGCTTGATCATTGTGGTGTCCTCCGTCCCAGCCATGAGTGCCACACTCACTGCCCCGCGTCTTTTGCATATGGTCCATGTCACTGCACATTGCAGCTGGCTTTGATGACTGCAGAGCATAAGGTCATTGGCCTCAGCTGGAAATCCTGCCACTCCAAAGCAATGCCCTCCCCAAAGTCCGACTTCACAAGCTTCTTGAAGAACTTTCTGTTCTTCAAACTGATCCCTTTTCCATAACATTCCTCATAACCCAAACTGAAATCAAATAATTTTTATTGTTTGCAACACACATCATGTCCACATTTATAAGTTGTAGAATGGAGAGTTACTGCCTTTCACTGTTGATATTGAACATCCTCCAATGTTTAAACTACTATCTGTTATGATATGTAAAATATAAATTCACGTCCTCAAACATAAATCAGTTGTGCTCTTCCAGCTTCTAGGGAACCTTCCTTCAACCTGCACCTTCCCACTTCAGTTCACATTTTCATTCTATCCTCTAAATGCAAAAACAGCAATTTGACCCTGCTCAAGCATTTTTAATATTTTATTTATTATTTTTATTGTATGTGTATGACTATATTGCCTGCATGTGTGTAAGTGCACCCCTGTCATGTATTGCCCAGAGGGGTCAGAAGAGGGTGTCAGATCCCCGGTACTGGAACTATAGACCATTGTTAGCTGCCATATGGGTACTGGGACTTGAACATGGATTCTTTGTGACAGCAGCCTGTGCTCTAAACTGCTGAGTCATCTCTGCAGTCTTCAATTTTTTTTAAAGTCATCTTAAAAGAAGGAACAGTTTCTCTTGGTTTCCAGGAAAGGGTATTTGGTGTGTGCTGGAGTTATCTAAACATTCGTTTTAGAAAGCAGACCTAGGGAGCCCTCCACAGCAGATTTTGAACCTGCTATGGGACATCCAGCTCTTTGAACCAGAAGGTTTCTGTAGCTCAGCCAGGAGACCTCAGAAGTTCCTATTTCAGGGAGGAACATCAAGGTGACCTATATGAAAGGGGAACATTTTCTCCCAGACTGTGCAGCCAAAGGGAAGCACCAAACAGCAGTGTGTATACATGACTGGAAGAAAAAGACCAAAATAAAGGAGATTCCACACCCTTGCTGGACATAATTCAGCTCTGTCACAGTCGGCTTCTGTGGCTCGGGATGTGATAACCCAACGTGAACCATGCTGTAAATGCCAAAGGCACATAGGCAAATCTTCATAAAAGAGAATGAACTGCTGGGTTAACACAGACAACTGTCACCCTGGCCCTCACTGAGCGTTTGGTTACATAATCCTAATTTTTAACATTTCAATAAAAACAAAATTAGAAGCAACATTAGTACATGCTCTAAATGAATCGTCTCATCACTTCACAAATATTAACATGTAAATTGGACATTTTGGTTCACCCAGAGGAAGGCTACTATAAGCCAGGAGATCCATTCAAGGACTTCTTCCTGGCAAGGGAATATATATATATATATATATATATATATATATATATATGGGTGGGGGTGGGGGTGTTCACTTTTAATTATATATCATTTCACAAAATGGCTCATACTATTTTGGACGTATGTATGATTAAGATATATTATACTTGTGCTGAATTCCTAAAAGTCTTTCCAAATGTTATTTTCCTTTACAATTGCTAACACTACATTGCTCCCCACAAGGGTGGAGGGAAAGCTGGTTAGGATGGCTAGCACAATCAAGTTTAACCATGTTTTATAAAACTAATGCTTGCTCTCAGGTAAGAATATTCCTGAATATAAAATTAGCCTTTATATTCTTTTTTTTTTTTTCATCTTTTTGAGACAAGGTCTCCCTGTATCCCCAGCTGGCCTGGAACTCACTCTGTAGACCAAGGTGGCCTTGAACTCACAGAGCTCTGCCTCCCTCTGCCTCCCAAGTGTTAGGATTAAAAGCATGCACCACCATGCCTGGCTAGCCTTTATATTCTTAATATGAATGTCCCCCAGACTATTTTTGCTGAATTGAATACATCTACAAAGCTTCTAGATATGTCCACATATATACTATTTCACTGATTCAGTTTTATTTCAAGTTAAATTTGTCAATATTAAATATATTACTTGAGGAGCTTGTGTAATTCTCCACACTTATGTTTTGAGACAGGGTTTCGTTGTATTTCCCACACTGGCTTCAAAATGAGGATCTTTCTGCCGCAGGCTCCCAGGTTGGGATTTCAGGTATGTACCACCATGCCAAGCTCCCTCACTTGTTTATGAAATGATTCAATTCAGACTTTTTCCTGCATGCTTGAAATCAGGCTGCTGGCTTTCACGGGGTCATTGGATCACCCAACACATCTTTCTGACACGCTCTCTCCATGCGTGCCACCCCAGGTCCTTCAGACTCAGCCCTATTTCAATCTGCATCTAAAGCTGACACTATTTTTCCCTAAGCACCTATTCACATTACATTGAAGTTGATTATTTTTGCTGAATTGCTACGTTTATTTAATAACATCAAAGACTTGCAATTTTAAGGTCATGTTTCATGAAATTCTTACAAAGTCTGTGTTAAATTTCTTTGTCCCCTTTGATTATCCAGTGGATTGAGTCAGTTTCAGGATAATGTGTCTTCCACAAATAATCATTTATGTTCAAAATAAAATAACTGAGAAGATGCCATGTGAAATAAAATACTTTGAAAGGAACTGATTATAAGATGTGTGCATGTGCCTGTGTGTGGGGGGGGGTTAATATATTTAGCTTTCCTAAGATCCCAGTAATAGATGAAGCATAAATAGCACACCAGAATTTTTATTGGAGATTCAGCACATAACACGTTCAAGTAAATAAAAAGTATTATGTTCAGTTCTGGCTTCAGCTTGTTGACAATGAGGGCAACTATCAAGCACAGGTGATCCTCAGACCTCACTCCAGCCATTAATCTCAGCATTGTTCCCCATACCTTCCCTGTACTAGATCTACCGGCAAGGGATAAAGGGGGGGCCTAGCGAGGCCTCCTCAGCCTGCACATGTCTAGATGAGGTGTTAATGAACTGCTGAATGGCCACAGGGCAGCAGACCCCAAGAGGAGAGCAGGGGAGGGAGTCAGGAAATAAAGGACGAGCCACTGATAACGCCAGCTCACTCCTCACTTCTGCTCTCTACTCAGAGGCAGCAATCCCAGCTTTCAGCTTATAAAAGGTGAATAATTGCGTCAGGTCTTCGGCAGCAGGGTCTTATTGCCTCTCCTCCTGTAGGTATCCCAACTTAGAGGCAAGGAGCCCTTACCTTTTGTGGGGCCTTGGATCCCCTGGCCAACATCCACCTGGTAGAACAATCCATTGCTGATGTCAGAGCTCCTGTATTAATATATTTTGCCTGAGTGCATAGCCCTAGGACTTTAGTATTATATTTGGTTCTGAACAGAGAGTAATCCCTTCCACAGTTCCCATGTCTAGTAGTCAATTAAAGAAAGCAGTTTTACCGGTTTTATAAGAGATTACCTCTACAATAGTTGTCTCCAATTTACAGTTGGGGAGCGACCTCATCATTGTCATATTTCTCCTTGTTCTATGGGTGGGAAGGCAAGGAAGTCTCTCATATCAGAACCTTTGTGGCACCTAGAAGGTAAGTTTCATTAGGACTCATTATAACTAGTTGTTACATGTAGGATCCACAGAGGGGTTCGATGTTTATGGCAATCTGAGGCTTTTCTTCCTTTGAATGTTCAGACGGGTCAGCCTTTCCGTTGCCACTTTTTGGTACATCCTACTCAATGCAAGCCTGTATCTTTTCTTTCTCAGCCGTTAAGTTGGTGACGTTTTGTCCTGTTGGAACAAACAAATCTTTTCCCATAGTTAGAGACCACACATGCAAGTGTACAGATGGCCTCTGGAATGCCAGAGAGTGTTACCAAATGCCACTAAACCAATAAAGCAAATATGGGTCTCCCTGAGTCAAGCAAGACTCCACCGTCAGCACCAGCTACACCTCACCTGCCTGGAAATACTGTGCAGCAGAGGCAGCCATGTGCCTGTATATCCCAAATCTAATTGGCTATTGGCTCTCCCCTTGGAGAAATAACCCATGGCTGATGCCACAAGCTTACATCCTCTACAGGTTAGGAGATGTTATAAGCCACAGTAAGACCCTGTCATATTTAACAGGGGGGAAAATTGTAATTCATGGATTAACATATCCAAACATGTGTCTATGCTAAAGTAACCTACCATAACTATTAGTGCTGCTTAAATACCTATATATCTAATTGCTTGTTCTTCATTAGTAGGATCGAAAGGTTATTCCTGGACAAACTGTCAGCCCATGAAAGGAAACAGCCAGAATTGACCAGAGTCCAAGTCAACAGCTCCAGAGAGAGTGGACTGTTTTACCTCTCATCCACCTGTGCCCCTTTTCTAAGCCTAGGGAACAACCTGCGGAAGAGGGGGCGTGGTAGAATGTAAGGGCTGCGATTGGGGTGAATGGTGAAACTACAGCAATGTAGTCTGGACACTCATTTGATCAACTTGATTGAACAAACAACCTGTCACCCCCCACTGGATGGTGGGGCTGTAGGTGTTTGGGCACAACAGCCTGCAGATAGGTTTTGCATGAAGGATGCTTGTACTCATGGATTATCACTTATAGCTAAAAATGAAAAAAAAAACTGAGAGAAAGATGCAGGACAGTTATGGCAGAATGCATGATCTGGGATGGGGGGGGGGAGGGAAAGGGAAATAAGCCTGAACTGAATTGGAAAAAATGTATGAAATGCACAAAGCATCAATAAAAACCAATTTAAAAAATAATAATAAAATAAAATAAAATAAAAGGTGAATAATTAGAAAGATGTGGCATAAATGATGGTCCAGGTATTTTGTGCTCAATTATGATTATTTGCCTCAAATTTTTTAACTTCAAATGAGTCTTTTAGCAGAACAGATAGTAAGATGCCCATCAGTTGTTCATTTATATTACCAATTAATATCACAGAGGAATTAACTAATCACCAAAGACATTGTGTTCCTACTAAAATCATCTGTTGGTTTAACCCAGTTTGCAAGGTTTAATATCCCACTAAGCTTACCTCGCACTTCTAAGATGGTTGCTCTGCATCCAAGTTGTGTTTATGAAACGTATGCAGGATCTATAACAGAGATCAACAGACAGAAATTGAAGATTACAACTCCATTTCCTTAGGATGCATGGACAAAATTCAGCATATTTGTAAATTTTATTAGGAAACAGAAAAGAACTCTGGACAGACCAGTAAGACCCAACTTTTTTTTTTTTTAATTTTTTTTTTATTATTTATTTTTGTATGTGTATGAATGTATTGTTTGCATGCAGGTCTGTGCACCCGTGTCGTGCAATGCCGCGGAGGTCAGAAGAGGGTCTCAGATTCCCCTGGAACTGGAGTTCTCCTGGAATTGGAGTTACAGACGGTTCTCAGCCGCCATGTGGGTGCTGGGGATCGAACCCGGGTCCTCTGCAAGAGCGTCGGTGCTCTTAACCGCTAGGCTATCTCTCCAGCCCCAAGACCCAACTTTTTAATTTCAGAATAAACCCAGTTTCCATAATTTTTCATTCCTTTTTCATGTTCAAGCTTTTGGAGACCAAATTTAAGCTTCTTCTAACACAATATCCAAACCCTCACAAACCCTCATATGTGTTTAAATGTTTGCTTTTAATGACTAGAATTGAGGCTATAGATATTGCCAGACTATGTTGCCCCTCAAAACAACCTCACTTGGGTGAGTTCATGGAAAATCCAAATGCAACTGATTAGAAACAGGGAAAGTATAAAAGAAACCAACCCATTCAGTGTCGCCGTTACTGGAGCTGAGTGAAATGCTGAACACAAACAATGGAGAGGGCGCTCGTTTTGTATTTTAGCAATTCTTAAATTTTTCATGACTCTGGGTTTGTGGTAGTTCGGAAGAAATATCTTAATGTAAGATTCATGTTGACAAGAAGGTCTATAACAATGGTGTTACTTAGAATAGTCCAATTAAAACTTTCCCATTTGGTAAGAAAAACAAAATACACAACAGAGCATGGATCATTATCACTTTTCTTTCCTGGAACCAATTAAGGAATGGTGTATGGTACCAAAACTTCCCTTCTCATACCTGAAAAAAAGAAATCTTCTGAATACCAACCAAGTGAATTAGGTCCAGGTGACAGAACAGGAGTGCAGGAAACTTCTTGTCCCTTCTAAAGAAATAATCAATTTCAAGCTTCCATTATTTTAATTTTTATCCAACTGGTTTTAAATACAGAATGGTTTGTTTTCATTGTCTTTCCTGTCTACATTCTGTACTGCATATATTTAAAGACTATGTCTGGGTATAATTTTTTTTAACTATTGTAAGTCCAAATGCCTAACCACTACGATGAAAATACAGGAGTGCTTGCCCCAAGTTTTATTCAACTGATTTTATCAGTTCCTCACGTCTCTTGGCCGTTAGGAAATCAGCCAGGAGCCTGATTCTTGGCTTCCTGATCTCCCATGACGTCATCACTTGTAAAACTTCATTTGGACTCGCTACTCCTTTCTCTTTACCTCCTGCCCTTGATTCTTACGTTCTAAACCAAGCCCAGATAATTCCTGAAAGTGAGACTTGAAGCCAGACAGGCTATGTCACACTCAGCATTTGTCCATGTAAGTTATGCAAGACAGTCAGTCAGCTTTCAAGGCAGAGAAGTTTTCCCAGACTGCTGTCCTTGGAAAGTCCTTGAAGAAGACCACACCACTGGCTCTGAGGCACAGCCAGTCACCTCCCAGCATCACAAAAATGTCATTGTGGTTATCTCAATTTTACCATCTCTTTGCACTGTGAGTTACTTTTAGAGGACCACAGGACTTTCCCACCCTTGACACTTATAACCCTTGAGTCCCAGGCCATTGGTCAAATCCCAGTAGATAAAATCACTGGCACAGCTCCTACTCCTGCATATCCTCCAACCCAAAGAAGCCACAGAGCTTCATGAAGCTGCCAAAGACACAGTGACGATAAATAACAAATATTTTAATCTCCTGGCCAAAAGAAATGTGACTTATGCACTGGGTTGCTCTCCTGAATTTTCCCAGCGTAGCGTGGACACAGGAAAGTATGCATACTACCTTATATTCTTTAGTGCCTCTCAGAATATATTCCAAATCCAAGCAAAATTCTAACTGCTTATATAGAAATGCAAGAAAAAGAAAAAGATAAAATGGAAAAAATCCATAGAAATTACTCCTAAATCATTTCTCAGTTGTATGACCAAACTTGCTATTTTTATCAGCAAAATGTACACAAAACAGTAAACAGAGTAATTACGGTTTTAAAAACTGCCTTGTGTGTCATTTTGAAACTCGGAGTTCAAGGTTAAGCAACTTGAAGCTGTTGTCTAAAAAGGAAAATCAGATGACATACATAAAAAAAAAACTTTTAAAAACTTTATTTTCTTACCCTTTGAAGCTGTCTCAGATCCCCTTTAAAAATATTAAATGACGCTTGAAGCCAGTGATTTTTGCTCTGACTACTCTATAAGCTGCCTCTGTGTTAAAGAGCATGTTTTAAGGATGATGTAACAACTGGATTTTGACTCCACTTATGGAGTCAGTCTCAGACTGGAAACTGTTTTTCCTCTGGGGATGGAGACTCCAACGTGCCTCTTTGTGCAGTCTTCAATGTAATCTGCTCCAAGGAGCCACATCGTCTGGCAAAAGTTGAAGGAAATGTCTACGTCTGGCTTTATTATCACAGACCCCTGAAAGTTGGTATGATTATACTTGGGGCACTGCCCACTGATAACAGGTCACCCAAGTATGTTTCCTCCTTGACTCTAACCTACACGGTTCTCACCTCAGTTGTTTCAGGGTTAAAAAAAACATAAAAAGGGGAAAGTTGCTTCATAATGTCAACCCAAGCCCTGGAGAGTATGCTCAAATGAGTGTCCAGTGGTATGCCAGACTCGTGAATGCTCTAAGACCTGTGCTTCTAATCAGTTGGCAGGAAGGATGCTAAGCTTGAGTCAGATAACAGCAAATCTCAAGATAAAAATGGTAATTTCAGAGAAAAAGAAATAGAAAGTGTATACATTCTTAACCGTAATTTAAATGATAAAAGAAAGGGAAAAGCACACTGATTTCAACCATAAAAATGATTTCAAATTAGAGAAACATGTAATTACTAACTTGAAAGGATGTTGGAGGAAATATCAACATATATGTTATATCATACATTCCAAAATGTTCCTATGATTTGAGGCCCCATAGCTGCCATTACAGGATGCCAAGTTTCGTTGGCTTACACAAAATCTCTTCATTTTCCCACAGGTTGGTCATACTTTGTAATTATCAAAGCAAAGACAAGTTTTAGTGAAGTTTACTATGTCTTATTATTTTGCTCAAAGGAGAAACAAGTTTTAGTAAAGTTTACTGTGTTTTATAATTTATTTATGCATGCAGGTCGTCTTTTTATCCAATGCTTTGTACCAAATGCTATTTTCTAATCACTGTGGTTTTTTTTTTTTTTCATTTTAAAAACCTAGTTTTTGCAATTTTTAGGAATTACCTTTATTTTGCTTGATAACTAAAGACACCCAAATTATACATATGAATGCAAACTGTATAATTTTATTCATGTAACTTTAATTTGTGCCAATGGCATATGGAACATAAAAAATAAAGGTGCTTTATAAACAGGTGATAGTGACTGTCACATTTTCACCGTATCTTAACAGTTTTGATGCACATATGATAATTTCATAATCTTTGAAATACATTTAGGGGCTTAGTAGATCATTCAGTAAGTAAAACGTTTGTCCCTCGAGCATAAGGACCTAAAAAATAAAAAGTAGGGGTCAACTGTGCTGAATAGCACAGTTGTCAACTTGACACACCTGGGTAGAAGGAACATTGAGAAACTTCCTCTATTGGATTGGCCTGTGGTCATGTCTGAAAGCATTTTCTTTTCTTTTAATTTATTACTTTTATTTTATATGGACGAATGTAATGCCTGCATGTATGTAAGTACACCTATGTCATGCAATGCCTTCTGAGCTCAGAAGAAGGAACTGCAGCTGGGGATGGTTGTTAGCCTCCATGTAGGTGCTGGGAACCAAACCTAGGTCCTCTCCCAGAGCACTCAGTGCTCTTAACCACTGAGCCATCTCTCCAGCCTCTGGGTGGGGGCCATTTTCTTGATTGTTGAGGAAGGGCTCACCCCTGCCATGACTGGTGCCACCCCTGGGTAAGTTTGTATGTGTCATATAAAAAAGGCAGCAAATCATGGGCCAGAGGATCAAGCCAGTAAGCAGGATATCTCTGTGGTCTAGGGTCCAGCTTCCTGCCCCAAGTTTCTATCTTGGTTTCACTTGATGATGGACTGTAAGCTGTAAGCCATATAAACCCTTTCCTTCCCAGGTTGGTTTTGATCAGTGTTTTATCACAGCAATAGATAGTAACAACTAAAACAGGACCTAAATTAAAGCATTCATGTAAAAACCAAGCCACACTGCAAAAGCTCTGCCAAAAGCTCTCTGGGCTTTCTGGCCAGCCCACCTAGCACAATCAGTGCACTCCAAGTTCACTGAGAGCCCCTGTTGCAAGAATAAGGTGTAAAGTATTTCAGGAAGACACTAGACACTGAACTCTGCCCTCCATGCACATGCACATACACACACAAACTTAGTGATAGGCATTTAAGTTTCGTCCTTGTCTTTTCTTTTCTTTTTTTTTTTTTTGGTCTTTTCGAGACAGGGTCTCCCTGTAGCCCCAGCTGTCCTGAAACTCACTCTGTAGATCAGGCTGGCCTTGAACTCACAAAGATCCACCTGCCTCTGCCTCCCAAGTGCTAGGATTAAAGGCATGCGCCACCACACCCGGCTCGTCCTTGTCTTTTCACAAATCTACAGCTCAATCCTTTTTAGAATCTAAAGTATTCCACTGCCTGGATGTACCATAAGTTAGTCATCTATTCACTCACTGAAGGACATCTCTGTTGTTTCCAAATTTTGTCAATTATAAATAAAATCATTATATCCCTGTTCATATTTCTGTGTCGACAGAATTATTCATTCTACTTGGGCAAGTAAAAAAAGGATCTGTTTTCTACACTGTAAGGTTAAGAGTATACTGGGTTTTGCACGAATCAGCTAAATTGTCTTCCAACGTGTTCATACCATTTTGTGATATGAAAAAGAATTCCATCACTCCACATCCTCACCAGCACTTGGTGGTATTAGAATTTTAGATTTTTGCCATCCTGTATATGTGTAGTGTTGTCTCATTGTGGTTTAAACTTAAATTCTTTAATGATGCATAAATTTGGGTAACTTTTCATATACTAGTATGCCATCAGTACATCTTCTTTGGTGATGTGTCTTTTAAGGAGGTTAGTCACATTGCCTCCATAGTCAGGAAGCAGAAAATGGATAGGAAGCCAAGCAAGGCTATAAAACCCCAAGGCCCAGTCCCAATGACCCACTTCTTTCCACCCTGGTTCCACCTCCAGAAGGTTCCATTAACTTCCAAACAACTCCGGTAGTGGGAGACCAAGTGGACAAACACATAAGCCTATAAAGGGCCTCTGTATTCAAACAAAACAAGAGTTTACACAGGACAGTTAGATTTACATGTAAGTATTTCATTTGGGAGTGTGCTAATATAAATTATGTTTTGTTTTTTATTCAAATATTTCTGGTTTATTCCTGGAATACAGGAAAGTGGTTAGCTTTTATATACTGCTCTTAGATTCTGTAAACTTGGTATGATTGTTTATTAATTTAAACAATTAATTATTTAATCAATTTTAAGGCTTTTCTACACATAAGATAATTATCACTTGCAAACAAAGTAGTGTTTTAATTAACTTATATATATGTATATTTTTAATTTTATGTGTAAGAGTTTTGCTTTCATGTATATAAGAGCACCTGTGTGTACAATGCCCACAGAGGTCAGAAATGGGTGTTGGATCCTTTGGAACTTGAGCTCCAAATGGCTGTTAGCTACCATACAGGTGCTGGAAACCAAACCTAAGTCTTCTGAAAGAACAGCAAGTGCTCTTAATCACTGAGCCTTCTCTCCAGACCAGTCTTTAGATTTTTGAACATTTTTTAAAATTTTTTATTTATTATTTTTTTATGTGTATGTGTGTACTATCTGCATGTAGGTTTGTGCACCCGTGTGGTGCAATGCCGCGGAGGTCAGAAGAGGGCGTTGGATTCCCTTGGAACTGGAGTTAAAGACGGTTCTTAGCCACCATGTGGGTGCTGGGAATCAAACCCAGGTCCTCTGCAAGAGCAGTCGGTGCTCTTAACCACTGAGCCATCTCTCCAAGCCCCCAATTTTGGAACATTTTTATATGTTATCTTTTTCTGACTTGAGTATCTGCGTAATGCTGGTTTCATGGAATGAGTTTAGGAAGTCATTCTCTCCAAATGGATCTTATGAAAGAGTTTGTAGAGAATTTGTATAAACATCTTGTTAAATGTTTAGTGAATTCGTCATTAAATCCATCAGGGATTTCTGTTGGAAGGTTGTTAGTAATTATCAATTATATTTGTTTCTTTTCTTTCCTTTTATTTTTGAGGTAGGGTATCACTCTAGCCCAGCTGACCTGGAATTCACTCTGTACCACAGGCTAGCCTCAAACTCAGCTGCCCCAAGCGATAGCAACAATCTCTGACAACAACCTGCTTTCTCATTCCAGGGACCACAAAAAGGAAAGACTAGCAAGACAGAAAACTTTTCCAACACAATACTGTAGGAAAAGTCCATGGCCCCAAAAGCACCCATGGGAAATGGCTGACTTGGAGTATATCACCCTCGTCATGATGCCCCCACCCACCAAGATGTTATCAGGGAAGGTGAAGAAGGGAGTTGGTTGGCCATCCCTTCTGAATTGTGATGCAGAACTCCCAGTGGACATCACATGGAGAGCCAGAACTTCACTGGCCAATACCCAATCTGTCGGTTTAGAATGGCTGCCTGTCACTCTTCCAGCTGGGTATGGTAGGGTCAGTGGAAACTTACCAGAGATTCAGGACTTTCACCACCTCTTACTGTAGCAAGGCCACCTTCCCATGATGTCAGCGTTATGTCTCACCCCCACCCAGAAATAAGGAGAAGACCTTCCCTTCCCCTACTTGAGAGTCAACAGATGTTGAGTGGGAAACTGAAAAGAAGAAACAAATAAGTCTGGAATTATCATTAGAAATGTCCCTTATCTTTTTTTCTCAATGATTGAGAAAAGAACTAGATAAAAAAGTCAGTAAAGATACAGAACTCACACAGCATCAGTCCACAAGATATAACTAATTCTCACAGAAAGCTCTGCCCAGCAGTAGAATTCTTTTCAACTATATCCAAAATAAACTCCATGCTAGGAAATAAAAAGAAGCTCAACAAATTTACAAGGATTGCAATTGTACATACTATGTTGGGTCCCAACCCACCAAGTGTTTTTCATTGGATTTACTCAGTGTTCCCTAGAGATATAGGAACAAGAAGAGAGAGCTACAAATGAGCTTTCTTTTTTATTTGTGGTAGCCAAGTTTAAGCAAATATTCAAGGTGAAATCTAAGGACAAAGTTATAGAAACTTCTAACATTCTAGTCTGTCTTCCAAACAACAGAAGTAGTGACTACATTAGAGCTGAAAGAGCTCAAATCCTCCCATGTTAGGTGCAGGTGTATGAAACTTGCTATAGGACAAAAGCAATCAAGAAGAACAAAGGAGACTCCCATAGCCTCACAAATCCAAAGCCTGAAAAGGAGTGTGTGGAACTAAAATAATCTTGAGATGGTACTGAATCAAAGAACTGAATCACATCATCAACAGTATGGCCCGAAGCTACTAAATAAACACACAAGTCAACATCCACCCTGGTAATAAGACATAATCAGGTATGGTATATAGGTCTATAATCCCAGCACCAAGAAGGCCAATATAAGAGATCACAACTGGGAGGCTAGCCTGGCTTACATGTGATAATTTATCACAAAGCACTAAGCTAATCTATATTTAGAGACATAATGTCTCTCTCTCTCTCTCTCTCTCTCTCTCTCTCTCTCTCTCTCTCTCTTTCTCTCTTTCTCTGTAATTTAAAGGGACCTGGATTCATTAGTAAGGATACAGAAAATTTGAATAAGAATACCAAAACATCCAGGTATGCTTTTACTGAACACTGTTCATAATGGTAGACATATATGTGTGTGTGAGTGTGTGTGCATATGTTCTTCCCAAACACAAATGTGACACTACGCCAAGACAGCCCATCTTCTAACCCATTAGTCATACAGCTTTGCAAAGAACCAAACTGATAGAATGTGTTCTGCAGTCAATATCATTAGGATTCCATAACAATAATATAGTTTAAAAAGTCTCCAAATATTTCACAGTGAAATGGATGTCTAAATAACCCAAAGGTCAGAATAGACTTCTCAAAGGAAACTGGAAGGTGTTAAAACTCATCTTAATGAGAATGAGATTATTGGGACATTTTAGGGAGCCTGTTTTTGTTAGTAGAACATAAAAGAAGACTTGAGAGACCTGCCCACAGCTAAGAGAAAGGGCACCTAGCAAATGAAAGTATTCAACAGAGTTATGAAAGAAAGAAAGAAAGAAAGAAAGAAAGAAAGAAAGAAAGAAAGAAAGAAGGAAGGAAGGAAGGAAGGAAGGAAGGAAGGAAGGAAGGAAAGAGAAAGAAAGAAAGAAAGAAAGAAAGAAAGAAAGAAAGAAAGAAAGAAAGAAAGAAAGAAAGAAAGAAAGAAGGAAGGAAGGAAGGAAGGAAGGAAGGAAGGAAGGAAGGAAGGAAAGAGAAAGAAAGAAAGAAAGAAGAAAGAAAGAAAGAAAAAAAAGAAAGAAAGAAAGAAAGAAAGAAAGAAAGAAAGAAAGAAAGAAAGAAAGAAAGAAAGAAAGAAAGAAGGAACGAAGGAAGGAACGAAGGAAAAAAGTAAAACATTTAGAACATTCATTTCTACACCTGAAAATAGGAATAATGAGACAACATTCTGTGAGGTTTAAATGCAGTGTCTGAAAAAGCATCTGCCAAGTGCAGGATTTGACCCATCCTTCTAGAGGTTCAAAACGAGCTAGGGAGATGAAAAAGTAGCTTTAGCTATCAGAAGCAAGCTTTATAACTTTGCCTAGAGCTAGCCCAACCAAGAAGAAGAAAGAAATATATTATTTACATGAGAGGATTTTGAGTCTACACTTAACTAGCTCATGAGAGACTTTTTGTGGAGAATAACTAGAGGAAATTTTTAATAAACAAATAAACCTTTGGAGGGAGCTAGGAGCAGAGGAAAGAGTGTGTTCATATTCCTGTGTGTGTTCTCTTAACCAATGTGTTCCAGCTCCTTAAACTAATAGTATTTCCACTTAGTTGCTATTTACAGCCATAGCCTAAAGCACAAAGATCAGACTCTGTGTCTGATTAAACTAAGTTTTATAAAAAGTGACAAAATAATTGGTAAAAACATTTCAGCTTGGGTATGTAAAACAGGAAAAAACAAAGTAGCAAATGTTCAAAGCACAATGGGTTTTGAGAACAACACTGTCTCTTCTCTTTGGCATTTCTCAAGGATTCATATCTTGGCTGGGTGACAAAAAGCTGTCCATCAGCTGCAAGCATGAGCCTATCAGCCTTACAAATCAGAGTTAATAAAAGTCAATCAGAGATGGTTTAACTTGCTCGCTGCTGCCTGAAGCAGGATTCAGCCCCAATGTCTGTCATCCACTTATAAAACACTTTCTATGGATACCCATAAATTCTAAAAAAAAAAATTGCTCATCTACATTTCTATAGACAGAAAAAGGTTAGGTCTATAAATATGCCAGGCCAACACAAATACGTATGAAACCCCTACAGGTAAATACATAGTTATAAACATAATCTCCTATAGTTACAGATGCACAGAAAGATACAGCTCTCATAAACCAGTAATAACAATAATTTAAAAATCAGTCTCTTTAGCATTTTTCTCTATACATACATGCCTGTCAGTCAAAGGGCACTTGGCTCTATTTGTATGTTAGCCTTAATTTTTAATAAATTAAATGTGTTGATATATTCATTGCCCAAATTCATATAACAATGTCTGCCAAGATTATGATAATGGATTGAAAATCACAGACCACTAGAGTGATGGTTGATTTTGCCAAATTCAAGTCTTTGTTACCTTAACAAGCAGTAGTAGAATTGGGCCTCAACCAAGAGCCCTTTGCACCCAGACACATATCTACTGAGAGATCTGAAGAGCCTGTTAAAAAGACTGGGAAGAACAAGAGTTGGAAGAAGCTACTTAAACAAATACCCATCAGAAACAAGTTCTCTTCAAATCAGAATCCTTTGTCTTAGAATCAAATACAGAATCTTTTGGTAAAAAAAAAAACAATCAGCAAAGAACAAATTTCTCATTCATTCATTCATCAAACTCTTGCTGAATGACAGTTATGTGACTTCTGTGTCTGTGGTTTTAATAGCAATATCATACAGGCCACATAGGTAATTGTAGATACTTGTTAAATGTCTATTTAATTTAAATTTAACTTAGTACAAAATGAAATACATATTGAATATTAGACTAGCCATATATTTTTATTTATTTATGTGTATGAATGTACTGTCTGCATGCAGGTGTCATGCAATGCCACGGAGTCAGAAGAGGGTGTCGGATTCCCCTGGAACTAGAGTTCTCCTGGAATAAGAGTTACGAACGGTTCTCAGCCACCATGCGGGTGCTGGGGATCGAACCCGGGTCGTCTGCAAGAGCAGTCAGTGCTCTTAACTGCTAGGCCATCTCTCCAGCCCTAGACTAGCCATATTTTTAAGAATAAGAAGAAGTACAATTAATTTTGTATAGCATTTAATTCAATTCAGTGTTTTCAAATATTATCGTTTCAACATATAATCAAAATAAGTATTCATTAAGGATAGATTCGACTTTACAACTGAGATCAGTTGCATTTCAAGTGCTCACGTTTACACCTGCCTCATTGCTATCATATTGAGCAGTACAGTTTTCAATGAGAAGGTCAGCACAACAAAGCACTTGTCCTGGTGGAATGTAACCCTTATAGGAAAAACAGAGAAGAGAAAAATAAACATATATTGTCAGTTGGTTATCATGGCCTTATAAGTCATATGTGATCTGTCCTCCACCATCTCTCCAAAATCAGCATCATCACCACCATCATCATCATCACCATCATCACCATTGTCACCATCACCACCACCCATCAACCATCATCACCACCACCACTATCATCATCATTTTCATCACTATCACCACCATCACCAACAGCCAGCATCATCATCACCATCACCACAATCGCCATCATCACCACCACAAGCATCACCACCACCACCACCATCATCATCGACATTATCACCAACATGAGTGTCACTACCCCTTTTCCCTAGCAGGACTCCACCTGGGTAGACTGGCATCCTCTTTACTGACCTTTCCAGGCCCATGTAGGGGATTTTCATCCCCTTGGAACACTCTTGCACATAAAACACAAGACATAAAAGACACTAAAATGGCAGAGAACAGTGTACATAATAACAGCAATAGAGTGCTCATATTCATATTGCACACACTTGTAATCAAATACAACAATATAATAGATATTACAGTTATGCACATTTTATAAAGAGAATATCTGCAGGTTATGCCAATACCTCTGTTGTGTGATTTTCCTAGCCTTAAGCATTTAGCTTTGCTTATTATTACCTTGGGATCTATTCCTTTAAGCAGTATTGCTAAATTAAGAAGAAGTACTTTTGTCTGGTTTGAGTTTGCATGGGTCTTGTGTATTCTATCACCATTGCTGTAAGATCACATGAGCATAGAAGTGGGGACATGGGTAAGAAGCCCCAGCTATTGGCAGCTGATCACCGCTGCTTGAGGGAAAGTTGGTTTTCTTTAAGGGAGTGATGTTAGCTAGGTAGGCTGACCAGGATTCAATGGTTGAACTCATACCAAGGGGCATCTTGTATGATGTCCTTAACATATATGACAGAATGCAGGAAATCTGGCGGGGGCAGCTATGGAAGTGCGGATAGGGGAGAGGGTCTAAATATGATTAAAATATATGTCTCTATGAATCATTTTCATTAAAGTTATACCAGTTTATCACCAGTAAAATTATTCCACCGAACCACGTGAGTAGCAGTTCATGTTCCAGGTCTCTCGTAGCTCTTAATTCAGGACAATTTTGCTATTTTCTCTCTTAACCATTTGATATGAGAAAGATGGTGTCCCAGTGACATTTTAAACTTTTCCTTTTTTTTTTATCTTCATAAGGGTAGACATTTTTCACGTTTGTAGAAAACTGTGTCTCTTTTTCACATCCTTATCCGTCTGTTATTTTTATTTGCATGTTTATCTCCTCAGTAGTAACAACAGCAGTGTTAGATTAGGGACATTGTCCCTTCACTTACTACTCTACACTGTGAGGGTATTTTCTAGTTATACTCTGTCTTTTGAGTCTATGTTTTAAGTCTGCCCATCTTTTTTGTAAATTCATGGTGATGTCTACTCTTGTTGCCATGCTTTGAAAGCTCCCTTCCAAAACCATGTTAAGTGTTTAGTTTGCTGCTTGATCTTTGGAGCTGCCCTGGCTGAGAAGCCTAGGGCAACTGTCTTGGCGGACAGCAGTCACCACCAGCTTAGGGCAGGAAAGAGGTTTGTCTGTAGGTATCCTTACTCTATTCTCTTCATCTTCACTCACCTTCCTCCAAACCCTAAGGCTTTTTAGTGCCAGAATAAACTCTGCTGTGTCACTTCAGGATCCTAGTTCACACCCACAATTACACACACCTTCCCACAGAGCATTAGTTAATTCATTCCCTCTAGGCCATTGTATGGCTCTAAATACTCCCCAAGGTTTCAGAAGTCATATAGGCCTAGAATAAGAGGTGGAGCAATGCTGGAAACCAGATGCCTGGTTATTCATTCTGGTTCCTCTGTTAATCCCCTGAGTTCTTCTGCTTCAGTTGTTTGGACCTAATGTTTCTTATGCAATGAAGGGGTGGAAAGTGTCCCCTGGTAGCATGTCTCACTGACAGTGTTATATGAATTTTCCTTTTTGTCTAGTCTTGTAAGAAACTCATTCCAAAGCACAGGAAAAGTAGTCTAATAAAATGACCCCATGGTACAAGACTGTCTGATATAACAATACTGAGGGAGAAACAAGCTTGAAACTTTCTACCATTTTCTTATTTGTCTTTTCAAATCTTGTTTATATGCGTGTGCCTGCTTGTCTGTAAGTACACCACATGTCTATGCATACTTGCAAAGACTAGAAGAGCCCCTGCAGCTGGAGTTGCAAGCCGTTGTGAGCTGCCCAATTTCTGTGCTGGGAACCAAACTCAAGTCATCTGGAAAAGCAGTAAGTTATCTTAACCACAAAGCCATCTCTACAGCCCCAAATTTCTAACATTTACTGTATAAAAATCTAAGAAAGTCAACTTCTCGACTGGTCAAAAACATTTATTATTGAGGAAAAATAGAGCTTCGAAATTTTGTACATGGTGAACTTTAAACAGATATTCCTATTAATTTAGAAATATCCCAACTAATAGACTTGGATTTTCATACCTGAGTGAGAAATAACAAAATTTACAAGGCTTGGAATCATCAGGAAAATATTAAGCTTTTCTTTATATCCTATCCAATGAATAATGAACTGCTTCATTGGACTTGAACATATTTGGGCTTGAATTTATTAGACCATTCTCTGAGGGTAGAAGTCCTGGCCAGAATTATGTGCTGGTAACTGACTACAAAAGTTGGCCTTCTCTATTGGGTGTGGAAACTACCACCTCTTTTAAAATACAGAACAGATTTTCCAGTTCGTTTTGCAGCAATGGCTTCCATGGGATTTGATAGCACAAGAGTCATTCATTAATGTAATTGTCTTCTGCCAAGAAATTATGCTTAATGTTAGTAATGTGAAGAGAGTATATTATAAGACATGAACCACTAAAAAGGAGTCTGGAATCCACTGGAAATTTCCAACCACATGATAAATTAATGTCCAGATTGGGTAAATTTTAAACACTGATAGGTGGGAACATTTAACAATAAATGTAATTAGCTTAAAACTTTATTATTCATTAAATTCCATTCAATACCCAAAAATGATTACAGATAGGAATGAGCAAATGTCACTAGAAATGGCCATCACTGAAATAACAACATTCACTCGTTCAAATATTTATCTGAATCACATTCTAATTAATATTCTCTCCTGCCCTATTATCTATCTAATAGTAGATTGGTTTAGGGAAAGAGTAATTAATAAAAATTAAACTGCTTTACAAAAATATATCTTGTCCCCACATCTATGAACTGTATGTGTTGGCTTTTTATTTTTAATTTTTGTTGGTTTTGGTTTTGAAATTGCAGTTTCAGAGAGAATCTAAAGTCACATTTTTCTCAATTTTTATTTGCTCCTATGGGCAAAATTACCTTTTTTTATTAATAATTTGGATAAAGCATAAGGGTTTGGGTTTAAAACACTTTGTAATATCAGACTGTTTATCTTCTTATCTTTAAACATGTGTGTTTCTGGTATTGATATTTCCATATTTAACACCTGTGATTTTTTTCTCCTAATCTCTGGCTTTTCCAGAAGTGACTCTATAGAATATTGTAATGCCAGTTGGATTAAGAACTTGTGATCACTAGTATCTTTGATTAGGTTTGATCCAGGTATTTTATTATTTTCGAGGCTATTGCGAGTGGGAAGGTCTTCTTATATTCCTTCTCCACTTGTTTATTATTGGTGTAAAAAAAAGGTTACTGATTTTTCCAGGTTAATTTTGTATCCTGTCACTTTACTGAAACTCTTAATCATTTCCAGAAGTTTTCTGGTGGAGTTTTTAGCATCCGTTAGGTAAACTATCATATCATCTGCAAAAAAGGATAGCTTAACTTCTTCTTTTCTGATTAGTACTCCTTTAATTTCCTTCTCTTGTCTTATTGCCCTAGCAGGTGTTTCAAGCACTATGTTAAAGAGGAGTGATGATAAGGGCCAGTCTTGCCGGGTTCCCACCTTTAAGAGAAATGGTTCCAATTTTTCTCCATTTAGGATGATGTTGGCAGTGGGTTTGCTATATATGGTTTTGATCATGTTGAAGAATGTTCCCTTCAGTCCTATTCCCTCTAGGACTTTAAACATGAAGGGATGCTGGATCTTGTCAAAGGCTTTTTCTACATCAATGGAGATGAACATGTGGTTTTTGTCTTTCAGTCCATTTATGTGTTTTATGATATTTATTGATTTATGTATATTGAAACATCCCTGCATCTCTGGCATGAATCCAACTTGGTCATGATGGATAATCTTTTAGATGTGGGTATGCAATTTGCAAGTATTTTGTTGAGAATTTTTGCATCTATGTTAATTAATGAGATGGGTCTATAGCTTTCTTTTTTGAAGAAGGAGATTGAAAATGACATCAAAAGATGGAAAGATCTCCCATGCCCATGGATTGGAAAAATTAATATAGTAAAAATGTCCATTTTACCCAAATTCATATACAGATTCAATGCAATCCCAATAAAAATCCCCATGAGTTTCTTCACAGACTTGGGAAAAAAATCCTTAAATTCAAATGGAAAAACAAAAGACCCCGAATAGCTAAAGCAACCTTGAGTGAAAAATGCAATACAGGGGGGATTGCTCTACCAGACTTCAAGCTATATTACAAGGCCATAGTCATAAAGACAGTCTGGTACTGGCACAAAAACAGACCCATTGATCAATGGAACAAAATTGAAGATCCAAACTTGAGCTCATACAATTTCAGCCACCTCATATTTGACAAAGGGGCAAAAAACCCTCAGTGGATGAAGGATAACATCTTCAGCAAATGGTGCTGGCAAAACTAGATCACCATTTATAGAAGAAAAAAATTAGACTCCTACTTCTCGCCCTGTACAAAAATCAACTCCAAATGGATCAAAGATTTCAACGTGAAACCTGAAACCCTGAAGGTGATAGAAGAAAAAGATGGTAACAACCTACAAGACATCGGTGTAGGAAAAGACTTTCTAAATCAGACAGCAGCTGCACAGGAAATAAGGTCAATAATTGACAAATGGGACCTCATCAAACTCAAAAGCTTCTGTACAGCAAAAGAAAACAATCAATGAAGTGAAGAGAAAACCCACAGAGTGGGAGGAAATCTTCACCAGTGATTCATCTGACAGAGCACTAACATCAAGAATATATAGACTACTCAAAAAACTAAAAAGTAAGAAAACAAATGACCTACTCAAAAGATGGAGTAAAGAGCTGAACAGAGACTTCACCAGTGAGGAAGTAAAGATGGCTGAGAAACATCTTAAAAAGTGCTAACCATTGTCGGGCATCGTAGTGGTGCACGCCTTTAATCCTAGCACTTGGGAGGCAAAGGCAGGTGGATGTTTGTGAGTTCAAGGCCAGCCTAGTCTACAGAGTGAGTTCCAGGATAGCTGGGGGCTACAGGGAGACCCTGTGTTGAAAAGACCAAAAAAAAAAAAAGTGTTCACCATCATTAATAATTAAGGAAATGCAAATTAAAACCACTCTCAGATATCATCTCAGTCCTATAAGACTGGCTAAGATCAAGAACACAAAAGACACCAAATTCTTGAGAGGTTGTGGGGAAAGGGGAACACTCATCCTCTGCTGGTGGGAATGTAAACTTGTACAACCATTATGGAAAGCAGTGTGGAGAACCCTTAAAAGACTCAAAATGAGCCTACCACCTGACCCAGCCATACCACTCCTGGGTATATACCCACAAGACTCATCCTACCGAAAAGATACATGTATATCCATGTTTATTGCAGCTCTATTCACAATTGTGAAAAGCTGGAACCAACACAAATGCCCCTCAGCTGAGGAGTGGATGACAAAATTATGGTGCGTCTACACAGTGGAGTACTACTCAGTGGTAAAGAAAGTTGACATCATGAACTTTGCAGGTAAATGGATGGAACTCGAACCCATTATGCTAAGTGAAGTAACACAGTCCCAGAAAAACAAGTGATGAATGGTCTCCCTCATTTGTGGATGCTAACACCAAATCCCCAGATGAAAGACAAGCTGAACAACATTATTATTATTATATTTCTGTTTATCTGAAAGCAACAACTATGTTGTTATAATGTAAAGCTCTTAACAGGCTCTAGAATCAATCCACCACTTACTTTCAGACTCTGTAATTACTATATATGAGTGGAAAATATGTATTCATATTTTAGAGTAATATAAAATTAAAGGAGGAAAATGTGAATTTCTAAACATAAAAAAGACTTAGAGAAAGATGCAGGATAGTTATGGCAGAATGCATGATCTGGGGTGGAGTGGGGGGAAGGGAAAGGGGAATATGTCTAAACTGAACTGAGAAATGATGTCTGAAATACACAAAACATCAATAAAAGCATTATAAAAAAATATGGGGCTGGAGAGATGGCCTAGCGATTAAGAGCACTGACTGCTCTTGCAGAGGACCTGGGTTCGATCCCCAGCACCCACATGGCAGCTAAGAACCATCTGTAACTCCAATTCCAGGAGAACTCCACTTCCAGGGGAATCCAAGACCCTCTTCTGACCTCCGCGGCGTTGCACGACATGGGTGCACAGACCTTCATGCAGACAGTACATTCATACACATACAAAAATAAATAAAAAAAATTTTAAAATAAATAAATAGCCTTAAAGGAGAGAGCAGCTTGAGCTCCTACAGGGGGATGGGGAGGGGGATTCTTGCCCTGCACCAGCCAGTTGACCCTCTGGGTCATCAAGGGCTCATGTCTGTCACCGGGCAGTTCCACTAGCTACACCATCCCAGGCATTTCTGTTCCATTCTGTCCCTCCTATCAGAAAAAAAAAAAAAAAAAAACCCACAGAGTCAAAGAGCATCCCCTAAAAAGGCTCTTCTCAATGGAATGTTCTCTCCTTCCTCCCTTATCTGAAAGTTGTTTTTCTTCTAAATTGATTCACTGAAGGGAGGATGATATCTCAAAGTCATGTGTCGTGTGACACAGGGCTTCTAACCCCCTACATCTACCCATGCCTTTCAAACTCGCCATCACCTCTTCCTAAATCAAATAATGTCTTGGAAACGTCCCCAGAAGGAAAACAAACCTAAAACAATCCCAGGGAGAGTGAGGTACTATTCTTGGGTGACAAGCAGTGAGACGTGGTGGACACATGGGGGCAGAAGTGAGCAAGGTTCTAGGGTCCCCTTTGGACTCTATTAAGGAAGGACTCTTGGCAGAACCCTACCTCTGGGTGTTTAACTGTCTTAGCCCCTGAGGAGGAACTAAGCACAACAATGATGGCTGTAATACATCATTAGAGCTCACAATGACTTCGGGCAGAGGTAAATGACTTACAGGGGTTTTCACATTGTTCCTCACTCGGGCAGAATTCAGTCTAAAGTTCTGTTATTAGGAGAGATAGATCCAGATTTCAAGCCAAGATTATCTGGCTCCAGGGTGCTCAACTAGAAAATATAAAAAGAAAATGCAATCTTTCAGTGCTATTATCCTACCCACAGATATTTACAAGGATAACAGGACAGATAAGCTCTTGATTTTATGTGAGAAAAACCTTGCACATTATTTTTCAAACTACAAGTCACTGTTTGATGATTTCTGAGAAGATATGGTAAGTGGGAGGAAATAAGCTTGAGAATAATGATCTAGTGTTCAGCCGTCCAGTGCTGAGACAAAAGAACTGAGAAAACTCATAGGGAGGAAAGAGTTGTTTGGAAGGACAGTTTCAGAGGATGCAGTCCATGGTGGGCTGTGCTGCTATGGTTAAACTGAAGGTGGTGGTAGGGAAAGCAATGTAATAGACTAGACGCAAGTTAGAGAATAAGGGACTAAGGTCTTGAGTCTTGTTAGCCCCTTCAAGGACATTCCCCCAAGGACCTTCCTGAAGGTTCTGCCCATTCCCAACAACGCCATAGGTTGGCAGATAAGAGACTTTATCACATTACTTTTGGGGACTCTTAATAACCAAGCCACAACAGATAACAATAACAGTTGCTATTACTCTTCTATCAACTCATTTATTGGGGTAACTGCTTCCTATTTGTTAGTTTATAAAATCATGTCTGTAATCCTCACAGGAGATGCTTATTATCATCAGTTACTTTTGCCATTTTCCAGTTGAAGAAGCTGAGTCTTGGATACATGCCTGAGTTGTTTTACAGTTTTGTTTTTAATATAAAAATAATCGCAGTTTGATATCTAAGGAGAAAACATTTCTTTTAGAAAACATAAAAGGGATTATTTAAGGTCTAACTCCTAGGTTTCTTTGTCTATGCCCATCTAATATCAGGAAATGTAAAAATGCTCTAAAGAACCTGTTTCCATGGTAGGAAGTGCACGGAAAACAGAGGAAAAGGACGAGGAACCCCTGCCACTCCCGCACTCTGCATTTCTCCCCAGTTTGTTTCACTGTCAAAGAAACAGAAAGGGTGAGGCTAAGAGTGACACAGACCCAGAGCATCAGGTGTCAGTGGGACAAGGATGGGAGAGAGGAGGATTGGGCAAGTAGAAGAATCTAAGCAATCCTTCTGTTTCCTGAATGGAAACGAGATCCAGTAAAACACATTTGATGTGGTGCCTTAATATCCACCTACAGTTACTAAAAATGACATGGGAAATATTCCAGCATCTCATGTGCAAAAAGAAGAAACCAAAACAAATAATAATAATAATAATGCCAATAGATGGTTTTAGAGCATTTTATGCCACATGTATACTCACATATATTTAAATATTTTAAAAATATGGAATGGGGAGCCTGTTGAGATGGCTCAGCAGTCAAGAGCACTGGGTAATCTTTGTGAAGACCCAGGTTTGGTTCCCAGCACCCAGAGGGTAGCTAACAAGTGTCCATAACTCCAGTTCCAGAGGATCCAATACTTTCTTCTGACCTCCACAGGCATTGCATGACACAGATGCACCTTCTTGCATGCAGACAATACACTCGTACGCGTAAAATAAAAACAATAAATAGGAGTCTAGAGAGATGGCTCAGCAGTTAAAATCACTCACTGCTCTTGCAATGGGCATAGGTTCAAATGTCAGCACCCATATGCCAGCTAACCATTGTCTGTAACTACAGTTCCAAAGGGATTCAATGCTCTCTTCTGATTTCCAGAGGCATTGCATGACATGGGTACACTTACATTCATATAGGCAATACACTCATACATGTAAAGTAAAAATAACAAAATATAAAAAACAAGAAATAATAAGTAAAATATAAAAGATATGGAATGGGTCCTCAGGCCACGCCCTGTTTCTTCTTGCTTAGAAGTGGACTTTATCTGGCTCAGGGAATAATTCTGGTCCCTCCACACCCTTCAAATTCAGTCTGTGGTGCCTTGAGGGGAAGATATGTATTTTATACTTGGCCTAAATCACGGTTGGTGAGGTCATTTCCCAAGCACATTTGCTTTCTTCTTGCATCTGTTAATTCCATGTTAACCTGAACACAAGACCATAGTGACAAAGGTTCTTAAATGTTCAACAAATTTTATTCAATTTTAATGAATCGAGAGCCTTAATTTTTTTATTTTTACAAAAATACTTCGATCACCTTTGGGAATGTTTAAGATAGAATAGATAAAGACTAGAGCATTGGGAGCTGGAAAAATGACTCAAAGGTTAAGAATTCCTGCTGCTCTTGCAGAGGACCAAGGTTATGTTCCCAGCTCCCACATGTCAGCTAACCATCATCTGGCTTCCATGTATACCATGCACACATTCAGGTGAAGCCCTCAGATACATAAAACAAAAATTAAAAATTTTAAAAAGAAAGCCTAGAGCTTTATATTTCTTATAACCACTTTGAGAGAATGTTTTGTGTCTAAAGCATATGGAAAACTGTCCTGTGTTTCCATGTCTGCTCACCAAGATGTTCTAGTCATGCATTTTAGACCATAGCCTGGCCCACAATGTTTTGATCTGCAAAGTCAGGGTGAAAGAGAGCTAAGAGATAATTATCTAGGCAGCTCTGACCTTCATTAGACTCATGTTCCTGCAATTTTCTGCTTCCCTTTCAGTGTGGAAATGAGCATGTGGAAGTCAGAAGAGAGCTGCTTAGGTCTGATGTTCAGAAGAACACTCTTTCAATCATTGTAGTATGGAATCTCTGGAGAAACAGTGATCCTGGTGTACCGGTTGGTAAAAGTAGAAGTTGATAATTCAGCAGTATCTAACAAAGCTAAAGATGCAAGTCCATGACTCAGAAATCCCTTCATATTTCATTTTATTTGTTTATTGGTATGTGCTTTAAGGGTGGAAAACTCCTATCTAGGAACAAAGACACACATCGAAGATTTCAGTTTAACCATATAATGAAATATTATACGACAGTGGCACAGATCTATGTGCATTATTAAAGATAAATCCCAAACACTTAATGCCATGAAATAAGAAAGATGAAAGGGATTTATTTTCTAAAAGTTTTAAAACTTGTCATACTTGGCACATGTCTATGATCCCTAGTATTTGGGAGGTATAGGCAGAAGGATCAGGAATTGAAGGTTATCCTCTACTACATAGTGACTGTGAGGTCAGCCTGGACTACATGAAATCCTGTCTTTAAAAATGCCTCCTGATAAAAAGTAAAGTTTAAAAAATTTATAAGATACTATGGATTGTATATAGTTCCAAAAAGTACATAGCAAAAATAAGGCATAAAAATAAAATATTTATAGCCATGAAATCAAAGCATTGAGGAGACGAATGAAAAAGAAAAAAGAAGGTTCCATAGATGTCCTCAGCTCTATCTATCTAAAGATTGATTTCTTTAAAACACACACATCTGAAGTGTAATGTTAAGATTTGATAAAGTTGTGTTATGGGTCCATGGACTTTTATTATATTATTCTCTATACTTGTCTGCATGTTTGAAATATTTCATTATAAAAAATATATTTTTAAATCATCCAAGTACAAGAGTATTTCTCAGAGGAATCACCAAAGCAAGGAAAATAAAACATCCTACTCAACTTCTTTTCCCTATAAGAACCATGAATTATGGAGCAAAGAATGTTTTGTATTTATGAGCACGATCCTTCTAAAGGATGCCTCATGTTTATAAGTGAGATCTTTGCAAAGATCACTGTTCATCCATCCCGAATTCCAGGCAAGGATACCCCACATTGGATTTGGCACAAGGTCCCTAAAGTATTAAGGCTAGCTCTGCTTAACATTTTATTGCTTAACAAGACACTTCAGGAATTCAGAGACAGGATCACCCAGCTAGCTCGGGGTGTTCCCCGCTGGTGGAGCTCTGAAAAGACAACTGTGGAAACGACTGATAGAACCGTGCGAGCCCCTCAGCGCCCCTGATTGTTTATCGTTCCTGTAAGACCACAGCCATCAGAACACATGTGTGCCCTTTTCCCTTAAAAAATCTTTTGAGAGGTAGTTGTGTGAAACAATGATCTGTTGAATTTAATTCACAGATCAAAGAGGAAGGAAATTAACCAACACAGTAAATTGATTATTTCATGGGTGACATAACGAAGGCAATGATTTATCTTAATAAAGAGCAACTTCCCTCTAGTCCTTAACTGAATTCCAGCCAACGCAATAGTCCTCGGCTGTTAATGACTTTGATGTTGATGTGGAAAAGTGAATGAGTGCATAATCACTGAAATGGGACCTCATCACAGTTGGAAACGTTTAAGCCAAATCATTTTGGACTGTGAAAAGAGCCCTGAGTGGTGGATATTGGCTGGGTACCAGATCTTCAGTCTTAACGAAACAGGCCCTGAAAACTTTATCATATTGCACGGCTCTGGCTGGACTATAACTCTGACAGCTCACAGGGACTGGAGTTTAATGTATATGTCTGTGGCCTCATGGAGGAAAAAAAGAATTCCAGGGCTTACGGCCCCGATAATAAATACATGTCTATCAGCATTGAGCTGCAAGTGTAATTAGTTAAATCCATCTTTGGGGGAGGGAATAGAAGAAAGGAAACAGAAGGAAACTTGAGGAAAATTGAACCAAAAGCTTATTTTTATACCCCCACGTTACTAAATATGGCTTAAGAGCTTGCAAGACAGCATTAGTCATGGGTGGCAGCCTCCACCTCCCCCCCCTCCTCCACCCTCATCACTAAATAATAAAAGGCACTAAAGTTAGAGCTGCTATCAAGTCAGCACACTTGATTATTATTATTTGAGTTACAGCTGAGAAGTCTGTGAGGACAGGGAGTGACCTTGGGGACACAGGCGACTCCCTGGTACCCACATTTTATTTCCTAGGGGGAGAAGGAAAATAGTACTGGTCTCAGCCCAGTCTCCCAGCAGTCAGCCCAATGGATTTCCTCCTGTTCTAAAACCTAATCAGATCCTAGACAGCATCAGCTTCCTCGAGTTAAATTATTACATCCGTGTATTACAATGCAGGTCTTTGGCAAGTCTCTGCAACATGCCCCATCCCCCCCCACACACACACATGCCCTGGACTCCACTCTACCTGCTCTCGCTCCCGCTGTCTCTGGATGCTCCTCCACAGCAATGCCAGGGAACTCTCCCACTGAACCTTGTCCAAGCTTTGGGACCACAACATGGGAGATGTGGATTTACTAAGAACACAGTTATGGGCATAACTGGAGGGGTGCCAGGCTCTCCCTTACTAACATCTACAATGCCTCTAGCATCAGGGAGTCAAGGTACCAGATTTTAAACACTTTTTTTAAAAAAAGAAAAATCTCTGCTTGGGACAAGAATTGTTAAACTATTGACCCAGGCGACATGTCACTGAGGGTATCTCTGACCTCAAAGCTGGGACCACTGTGTGGCCTGAGTAGAAGGCATCCAGGAGACTTTTGTGGCCTGGCCAGGAGCAACTTCTTACTCTTCTCTCTCCTTTTTAGTCAGTCTCTCCAAAGAGTCTCTTCTCCCTCAGGTACCGACATGATGTGTCCAGGAGATTTGCCCAGCAGATGAAGGTCCTTCCTTGGTTCCTTCCTCTATCCTTCTCTTAGATGAGGTCATCTGGGAAATTCTTAAAGAGCCTCTATTCTTTCCTTCTTTTTCTTTTCTTTTCTTTTGTTTTGTTTTTTTTTTTTTTGTGCTCCCCAAACTATCCCTTCCCATGCACAACAAATTCTTTTGTCTTATTTCCTCTCTTAAAATTCAATCTGAATCCAAATGCTTTTAATTTTTAGCTGCATTTTAAAAGCCTGGACTTTCAGGAATATATGTTATGAAAGCACTGAAAGCAAAGTCTTTCTTGTCATCAAAACCATAATAATTATGTGTCAAAGATAATTACTGCTTGGTGTGTAATACATCTAATACCTAGTGACAGAGAAAGTAGCCTACTGGCAGACAAGAGTAACTGCCGACTGGCTGAAATCTGATATAAAATTAACCACCAGGTTCAAGTGCTCTACCCACTGGAATTTCACCAGATAAATGCTAAGTCTACCTCCAAAAAAATTTTTTTAACTATGGTTAGTTGGTCTGTTTATGTTTGTTGTTGGGAAATTTCTAAAAGTTCGTCTATTTATACATGCATGAAAATTAATTATATCGCTCAAAAAGAAAGAAGACGATATCCCAAAAGGCTTGACTTATGAGAAAAGTCACTGGATGGGGAGGATTCTTAATGAATCAGCTAAAGTCACAACTGAACTCTGAGCAATAAAATAGAGAAGACTCCAGAGAAAAACATGGCCTGAGCCAAGACTGGAACAACAGAAGGTGAAAGGAGACTGAGGGGTAGCACCAAAGTAAAGTTGGCTGTGCTTTGAGAGATATCTCTTCTCTAAGCGGGAAGAGGGCTGTTTAAAATGCTATTCATAGGGCAGGGAAGATACTGGTAAAGTGCTCTCTGCATATATAGAACGACCTGAGAAGAACTGACATAAAAGCCAGATATGGCCAGCCTGTAATCCCAGTGCTGGGGAGGTGGATACAGGGGGGAATCTCTGGGCTTGCTGGCTCAATGAAGGAGGCCAAAAGTAATACAGAGAAACAATTCAGGAAAATACCCCATATTAATATCTAGCTTCCATAGGTACCAACCCACAGAAGTGGACACACACACACACACACACACACACACACACACTCAGAAATGTGATGCAGAATCTGTTCAAAGTTTTCTTCTGGGAAACTTTCTATTGTTAGAATGAGGTGCTACTTCTGTGACTCAGGGCTTCTCCTGACTCATTTTACCATAAGCAAAACCAGCGGTGCCAGAGAAAATATGGCTTGAGCCCAGCAAAAAAGTATAAGTTGCCAGCAGGCAGGGCTGCAAAGTTTGCACAGCATTCGAAGTAGATCTGAATCTTACCTGCGTCAGCAGCAGCAGCAGCAGCAGCAGCAGCAAATGTAGGAGGAGAGGCTGAAAAGCCAGGCAGAGGGCTGAGCTGGTTCAGACTGTCCCTGACTTCAAAAATCACGAACAGCTTTGCATATACTTACCTCTATGCTACCCTTGGGTGATAAATGGGTTTATGTCCACTTAGTACATAGAAGAACAAGTAAAGGATTTTAGGGGACTTCAGTGACCCTCTGAGGTTCCAAGTGGACTGTGACCCCCTATCTTCTTTAGGAAAATTAAACCAAAAGCCACCATACCATTACTTCTGGGGTCTTAAAAATGAATTCTTCGGGGGCTTATGGAGTTTGTATGCATCTCCACCAAAACCCTTCTGTTAATTGAAATTGCACACCTGTAATCCCAGCACTAGGGAGACAGAGGCAGGAGGTTGTGAAGTTTGAGGGTAGACTGGGCTACAAATAGAGACCCTGTCTAAAAATAAGAAAGAAAGGAAAAGAAAAGACTTGCTATCAATGAATTTCAACAGGATATTTGGGAGCCTGCTATGCAAGTGCTTGTTATGCAAGCATTAGGACGTGAGTTCTATCCCCAATACCCACATAAAAAGGCAGGCAGGGTGGTACATGGAGAGATGGAGAGAGGTGAATTCCTGGTATTCACCGACCAGCCAGTCTAGCCTAACTGGAGAGTCCTGTGCTCCAGTGAGAGACCTTGTTTCAAAATACAAACAGAAACAAAGAACAACAACAACCCAAGGTGGATGTCTCCTGAAGAAAGATACCTGAGGTTGACCTCTGACCTCCACTCAGAAACACACACACACACACACAACCTCAGCACAGACAAACAGCTCATTTTGATCTCGTGCTAAACCACTTCTTTTCTGAAGTATACAGGCATTCCTTTTTTAACCTCCGAGATTATATTCTTGAAAATTACTGAGAGTGGAAGAAGTGACCTTTGTCAGTGATATAAGTCAGAAAATAATTTAAATGTCTCTATACACATTCCTAATAAGTTTCTAAAAGGCATCTGACTCTAGAAGCAAGAATACTTAGCATGGAAATCTCCAGTTGGTGACCATTTATTTGTTCAGGAAATACAGCTTCATCTTCCTGCCTAGCTGAAGCAGACTTCATGCGATACAAATCGTACCAGCTAAAAAAATTAAATTGAGCCATTCCTCACTGGAAAGAAACCTCGTGCCTTTTGGGCCTCTGCTTGGCTTTGGTGTTTCTGTGGAATTCTCCTGTAACTATCCTTTCTCTGAACAGCAGCCCATCAAAGGGCATGTACTGCCACTGGTAACCCAGTCTTCTCTTTAAGGGTGCAGAGAACAATTTCTCTCTGCCCCATTCTACACATGTGGTCTGCCGGGAGGGTGAGGAGGGGTAGAAATGAACTAGTCTGAGTTGCACCTCAGTTAAACAGAATGTTTTGAAATATTTCAGTGTACAAATATAAGCAGCAAATCTCATGCCGAAAGCTGAAAAACAACTGCACAGTTATCTATCCTCTTCAACTCTAAGATTTTCAGATAGAAATGAACACTGCTTTCCTTTTGTCCATTAGCAAGAGAAGTCAAAGGAATCAAAAATAGAAATGATAAAACATGAAAAAAAGAAATTGTTGTCAGGAAATAAACTATCTATATTCAAACTTCCATGGGATTGAGTTCAGAGATTCTTTTCAAGTTAGAAAAAAAAATACATTGCATTAAGATTTTCGCTCTGCAAACTTCTGTTCTAAACCCACTTTACTTTTATGAACATCATTTATTAAATGATATTGATTGTCTTAAATACATGACCAAAAGATAGTTTCAACAAAAGCAAACCCAAAATAGACTTTTGGATACATTATGTTTACATATACAAAACTCTTTATAGCCTAAGGACATTAAAAATCAAATGGAGAACCAAATGTGGTGGCACACACTTTAATACCAGCACTTGGGGGGGGAGGCACAGGCAGAAGGATCTCTGAGTTCAAGACCAATCTGTTCTACATAGTGAGTTCCAGGCCAGCTGGGGCTACAGGGAGACCCTGTCTCAAGAAAGAAAGAAAGAAAGAAAGAAAGAAAGAAAGAAAGAAAGAAAGAAAGAAAGAAAGAAAGAAAGAAAGAAAGAAAGAAAGAAAGAAAGAAAGAAAGAAAGAAAGAAAGAAAGGGAAAAAATCAAGTGCGGTCAACAAAATGGTTCAGTGGGTAAAGGAACTTGCTATCAAGCCTGGTCACAGAGTTTGATTCTTGGAACCCACATGATGGAAGGAGAGAATTGACATCAGCCAGTTGTCCTCTGACCGCCATACATGCACAATGGCATGTGTACTCTTGCACATATACACACATACACATATAATAAATAAATATAATTTTGAAAATCGAATGGTCCTATTAGTATGTACTCCTTCATATGCCCAGAATTGAGAGAGTTTAAGATGGAATGCAATGAAAAAAAATGGATGGCATTATCCAAGAAACACTCAAAACAATGCTTAACAATACAGAAAACACGCAAAGTAGAAACACGTATCAAATACATTCTTGTATAATCAGGTTTCTTATATAGCATGTCATTAAATGCTATTTCTTTATAAAATAGTTATTTTATGTGTATGAGTATTTTGTCTGAATGATGTGAGTACACCCATGTCCTACAATGCCCATGGAGGACAGAAGAGGACGTCAGGTCCCCTGGAACTGGAGTTACAGATGGTTGTTAACCACAAGGATGGTGCTGGGAACAGAACCCAGGTGCCCTGCAAAGTGAAGCCAGTGCTCTTAACTGCTGAGCCATCTCTCCAGCCCCCTAAATGGAATTTTTGATTCATGAAACACCAGGTGTCATCTCCTGGAAAACCATGAATACTTGAGTATCCCAGCCTTCTCCCACCCATGTAGGCCCTGAGACAGGCTTCAGTAATTCATCATTCCTGACGTCCACTTCCTTGAGAGATCTGATTGGTTTGAAATGATGTAAACAGAAAACTAAAATATACAAACCAAGGGAATTCACACACACACACACACACACACACACACAATACAAGTGGGGTCCTCTCTTCTTTGTTACTAAGGAAGAGGTTTAAAATGAAACATATTTGTCTTCAGCCACATGCAAAATAAAGAACCTTGGACATTGTTAAAGAAAGAGAAGCTGGAGAACAATGTGAAAACAACAAATGGCTGAAACACTCGTTTCTACAGATGAGCGCCACAACACCGTGGACTGTGGTGCTTGGCAGGCTTTCTCATACTATGCCTGTCAGTACATCACTTGACAATGAGATGTAGCATTTTGGTTAGTTTCTTTGTTTTATTTTCAACCAAGAAAGTAAAGCAGCTCCCCAAAGAGAAGTGGGATGTTTACCAATGCTAGTCCAGAGTAGTTCGTTCAGTGCCCCGACTGGAAAAATGTTCTGGGTAGTACTGGAATTTGACCTGAGCCACTAACTGCTCAAATGTCCCCTGACTGCTTCTCTCCCCTTGTAACTTTTTGAGTATCTATTTTAGGGGCATTTAATTATCTCCTGAGAGGTAGAGAGTTCTACACCTCCCCAGATTCCTTTAATTTATCTCTTAAGGATTAGTGTTAAGTATTACTAACATACTCCCGGTTTGTGGAGGGAAGACTAGCTCAGAGTACCAATTTTCTGCTCTTACCACTTTTCTTTATGTGGAAACTAATCTTTCCAGGGATGTTAAATATCATCTAACCAATAATAGGAGCACTGACCTGCTTAACCTTGCAATGAGCTGAACATGGTTCATTCATTCTCAAAAACTCCTGAAAATGGATGAATCTTTCCAACGAGGGAAAGTGGGAGGTTCTCTGATTAATACCTAAGATGTGGGGTATTTGAGAAAATAAATTAGAGGAATGCATTATCTGGAGATGTTTCCTGCCACCAAGCCAGCCCCATACAGACTGATGACTGAAAAACCCCAGAAAGAGCTCTCCCTCGAACGTGGCCTACGTCAACAGCACATTTCTGCAGTGTCAGGCTGAGAACCATTGATAGTCATATAAAGAATGTGTCCTCATTGGGGGTGTGTTGATGGATCCCATCCAGAACATGAAAGGTGATTCCCGGGTTACCCGGATGTTGGACATATTTGGCTCTGGTGATGGTGCTTCTGATTTTAAATCAAAACCATCCTTCCCGGTTCATTCTGTGCATTACATAACATGAGTGGGGCTGTCACATGCGTAATTATCACTGCTCATGAGAAACAGGCCCAAAAGAATTCTCTGACCTTGGGCTGATAAATTGTGCTGGAGGAACAAGAGGCTCAGAACTGCCAGTCTCAGTTACGGGCTCTGAAAAATTAAGTTGAACTGAAGGAAAATCAAGCTTCTGCGCCATTCATTTCTCAGTAGGCTGATGGTCTAATCTATTGAAGGCTGCTCCTCGGGACCTGGGTTCAGGCCCTACCTCTGCTCATCAGTCAGCACATCATTCCCAGCACTAAACAACATACTTGTAATTTCCAACCCGACTGGAATTAGCTCCTGAGAGCACGGAGGGGGCGGGGGGGGGGGGGCAGGGGCGAGGAAGTAAGAAAAAATGGCTCAGAAAACACTCTTTCTAAATCAGAACCATCTGCTAAAGTCATAAATGGTTTTAAGTGGAACTCAGCGACAAGCAAGTTCAAATAGAAGTAGAAAAAAACTGAAGCCACCCCTTACGTTAAAGTTCCCAGGTAACAAAATGGTCCCATCATAGAGCAAACTTTTGAACCTGCTTGGTGGCTGACACTTGGCATTTTGTATTTGGCTCCTATTACAAAGCACCATGTAGTACTAAGGAACTCTGTGTGTCGTTTCGAAATGCTAGGCAGGACTTGGCTACCTTACATAGACTTGTCATCGTCCATTAATCTCACTGAAGACCTTCAGACAACGATTCCTCAGAGAGCTTTCCTAGAAGCAAGGAATGGAGATACCCCACTCCTCAGCTCTGCTAAACCTTCATTGTAACTCATAGCACCTTCCTGTAGTTATGAAAATCATGAAATCCGGGCTGGAGAGATGGCCTAGTGGTTAGGAGCGCCGACCGCTCTTGCAGAGGACCCGGGTTCGATCCCCAGCACCCACATGGTGGCCGAGAACCGTCTGAAACTCCAATTCCAGGAGAACTCCAGTTCCAGGGGAATCCGACACCCTCTTCTGACCTCTGCTGCGTTGCACGACACGGGTGCACAGACTTGCATGCAGACAGTACATTCAGACACATACAGAAATAAATAAAATTAATTAAAAAAAAAGAAAATCATGAAATCCAAAGTGGAACATAACTAAGGTGGAAGTAAATTCATCTTCTACCCCCAGATTCTGAGAGGTGTCATAGGTCCTCGAAAAGCATCTTAACAGGAACTGCAAGTTGTCTCTGTAAGTAAAAACACTTTCCACCAAGTCTGACAACCTAAGTTTGATGTCTGAGACCTACATAGCAAAAAGACAAAACCAGCTCCTGAAATTTGTTTTCTGACCTACACACTCACACACACACACACACACACACGCACACTCCACAGAATAAATAAATGCATTTTCAAGATTTTTTTATTGAGTGTTTTGCCTGTAAAAGAGTGAATACATGCATGCAGTGCCCACAGAGGTCAGAAGAGGGCATCAGACCCCCCCCCCTTCCAGAACTGGAGTTAAAGCCTGTTGTGAGGTACCAAGTGAGTGTTGGGAATTGAATCTGGGCCTCTGAAAGAGGAAGAAGTGCTCCTAACCACTGAACCAACTCTCCAGCACTCATCATAAATGTAATTTTTAATTTTAAAAACTCTTTAGCAGGAACATTCTAGAAGGAAATCATATGATCCTCAACACAACTTGTCTTCTGAGTACAGCCCTTCAAAAAGACAAATTGGAAAATATTTTATTGATTAAAATCAGAGCAGTTGAAAGAAAAAATGTTAAACAGAATAAGGCAGGCTCAGAATAACATGCATGTTTTTTTCTCCTCTGGAAAAAAAATGACCTGAATGCAAAAGAGAAACTGTTTGAGGGGGGAGGGGGGCAAGAGGCTGGGAAGAGAACAGAGGAGAAAGAGAAAAAAGACAAAGGTAAAAGAGAAGTGGACAAGATCTAAGCATGTTATATGCATACATGGAAATGTCACAGTGAAGCCCATTAATTTGTACAATTAATACACACCAATAGCTATACTAAACAATATAGCTTGAAAAGCCACAAGTTCTAAACCAGTCTTGTACCAGTACAGAAATTCTTCAATGAGACTTTTAATAAAATAGGTATAATCCTAAAACAAACTGCCTTTGTGATTTTTATTTTACTTTCGATTTTTTAGTGATTTCCAGGCTTTACTAACACCGAATTGAATACGTTGTCGGTATTTGCCTATGTAAATATCCTGGAAGAAATCACCAATAATATTCAAAGCAACTGAGCACTGAAAGTAAAAGAGGTAAAAGTGGACATGCCTGTGTCACAATTTTTATTACTATAACAAAGGTGGGATTAGCAGGGAGTAGAGAACAGGAAGAACTGAAAACATCAACCACTTCTTTTAATCCAGGCCTAGCAGTCTCAATAAGGTGAGTAAAAAAGTAGCTGGGGGTGGTAACAGTGCAATAAGGAATTTCTTTAAAAGCAAACATCAAATTGCAACCACATCAATCATTCCTTGATTTAAAAAAAAATAAATGAGTGTTTTCCCCACAGTTGGAAATTTCATTACTTCTGTACGCTCTTTTCTTTGTTTATAAGCTGACTAAGAACTCCTGGAAGTTTTGCTTTCATTTGCGAAGAGGGGTCAGATTTTTGATGGCCCCAAATGCACCCAAGGGAGTCTACTCCACGAATCAAGTTTAACTTATTTTTCCTTCTCTTCTTCACTTTTCTCCTGGCAGAACAATAAATATATCTTTCAAATCTAGTGTTATAAAACAGGCGCCCTGCTGTGCTACACTACCCAAAGAGTTACTCACGTTATGGGGTCTAATGAGAGACAGATCTTGCAAACTCACATCTAAAATGTCATTTTACACATGACTGTTTTATGGTATAAGAAACAGTGGTCAAACAAGCGAATAAATTATTATGCTGAATTAAGAAGATGAGAAAAGGGTGAGAATCTATTTTATATTTGGACGTCTGTAAGTTAGCAATTAAATTTTTCTATCGATTGTGCCAGTTCAGAAGCCAGCAAGAAGGTTCAGAGAAGAAAAATGATCAATGAAAATGATACAAAGTTTCTGGAAAGGAATAGGAGGAATTTTTGGAACTGGTTGCCTCTGGAAAGAATCCAATAAACAAAACCTCACTCAAAACTGACTTTGCATTGATACTTCAGCCCACAGAGCCAAAAGTAGAAGCAGGCTTAGAAAAATTAATGAGACGTGAATGACACAAAGGAACACAATTCACCTGTCTTTTCAGTGGCAATAGGACCCATTTGGTAAAAGTTTGCCAGCCCTGAAACTATTATTTTAGATACAGGAAATATCAGATAACTTAGCAGAAAGTAGCTCTGCCAACGTATTGATCCGGTCTGCATCGTTCTGATTGTTTATGGCTGATGTTGACTTCTAAAAGCACCCCTCATAACACCCAGGGTAAAATGCAAGAACACCTTCAGGAAAAGGAAGTAAATCTTTTTTGGATTAAGTAAAAGATGTCCATGACTTCAACTGAATTCTGCTCACAGGAAACTGTAATTGGGTGTTCTTTATTCCACTGTTTGTTGGTAAAGACGGTCACCACAAAATTTCACTCACTCTGTCACTGCGAGAATCCAACTCGAGGACAGAGCACAGGCCGAGTCTCTGCCCTTCTCCCCTCACAGTCTGATTCTCTCCCTGGCTTGTCATCTGCTTCTTGGAGTTCCTCTCTTTCCTGATCCTAGTCCTCACAAAACATGAAGTTATGATTATGTCAGGGCTGTTGGCATCACATCAGATTTCATTATGTTTTTCATGGGATGGAGCAGTGAAACCCACACTGCAAGCAACTTAAATATTTTCTGCCATGTCCGCTGGTGGGATCTCTCTACCCAGCCAGCGGAAGCCTGTTCTTCCCTGTTCCTTGAGCCTTCTTCTCTATCAACTTCTGACTGTTTTGCTGTCCCCATTATTTTTGTGATGGCTAGGATGCTAGTGTCAGACCTGCAGAATTAAGTTTCTCCTACATTTAGACCCTACATTTTTTGCTTTTTCGGTTCCAGTACACGAATGACCCTTAACAAAAAAAAGGTGACTTTAGGAAAGAAAAGTGTTAGGATATAAGGGAAAGGTTCAGCTACAAAACAACATGGAAGCTAGAGGTCACAGTCTGGTGTTATTTCCTGGCTGTTCACAGTATTTTTTATTTTTTTTGGTCTTTTTTTTGAGACAGGGTCTCCCTGTAGTCCCAGCTGTCCTGGAACTCACTCTGTAGACCAGGCTGGCCTTGAACTCACAGAGATCCGCCTTCCTCTGCCTCCCGAGTGCTGGGATTAAAGGTGTGTGCCACCATGCCCAGCCTGTTCATTGTCTTTTGAAGCAAGGTCTCTTATGGACTGAGGGCTCACCTTATTAGGCTAAGTGGTTATCCAGTGAGCCCCACAGGTCCTCTGTTCCACTTCCCTGGGTACACTGCTGTGCCCAGCCTTTTTTTTTTTTTACATAAGTTCTGGGTATGGAGCCCAAGCATTCCTGAATCCAGAGATACCACTGACTTGAGGTATCTCCCCAGCCCTAATAAATGTCTTTGTGAAAAATATTTTACCTCGGAGCTGGAGAGATGGCCTAGCGGTTAAGAGTGCCGACCGCTCTTACAGAGGACCTGTGTTCGATTCCCAGCACCCACATGGCGGCAGAGAACTGTCTGAAACTCCAATTCCAGGAGAACTCCAGATCCAGGGGAATCCGACACCCTCTTCTGACCTCCGTGGCATTGCACGACACGGGTGCACAGACTTGCATGCAGACAGTACATTCATACACATACAGAAATAAATAAAATTAATAAAAAAATTAAAAAAAATATTATACCTCTTAGCTCAAGATGGTTGTGAGAGGAAGAAAAAATAGGGAAAGAATTTGGGCATAGCATCCCTCTCTGATTCAGTCTGGACAGAGGATGATATCTTAGATAAGGTGAGCAGAGTGCTCTTGGTGAAAGACTGGGAGGAAATCCTTTCACAAAGCTTGCTGCCCAATCACATCGATGGCAGCTCACAAAGATAAAAGAGGAGGTAGACAAAGAATTAGCTTTACGGAGTAATTTCCGTCTCTAACACTCCAGGGATGGAACAGAGAAGTCTAGAGAATAAGGATCTCTGAAAGCAAGTGAATTAAGAGTCAGGGAGATTCTCAGTGAGGTTCCTCAGAGCAGTTGTCTGAAGCAGAATGACACTGAACCAGGACCACAAGTGTCTGTACTGTGGGCGGGGGCTGCAAGGATACCCCTGCCTGCAGAACTGTGGCTTGAATCTCCAGCTGACACTTGGCATGGAGTTGGCAAAAAAAGAACAGACAAGTTCACAGACCACAGGAGCAGAGCGGGAATAGAGCACAACGATGCATTAGGCTACTCTTCTACACACACACTATCATAGGAAAGGAGAGAGGACATGAGAGATTGGGTACTTCCCCAATAAGGTTGAAATCACCAGACTGAACCACATGTAGCCTTCTATACCTCCCTTCACACTCATTCACCTAGAAAAAAATACATAATTCTCTCCAGTAAAAATACAGTATAATGAATATTACACTATATGAATTACAATATAATTTGTAGCATAATAGTACAGTATATACTTTTGGATGAATATTTGGCATGATAAATCTTGTAAATTGTTCATCGTTTTCACTATTTGTTGTAATAGTTTTGTTGAAACTTCATTTTACTTATACATATGCTCTTGAGAGTTCACTTAAACAAAACTGAAAAAAAATCATTGAAATAAACATTGTCTCTCCTCTTCCCAACAATATTGAAGCAAAATGGCATCCTCTTTCTGCCTCTGCCTCTCATTCTCTGCCATTTTTCTAGTTTTTTTATTAAGTAGTATACAGTTTATCATCATGTGTGTTTCTGATGTATGCGCACGTGCATTTGTGTATGGGCGCATGGCATCAATTCATCCAGGCTGGCTGACTGATGAGCTCCAGGGATCCTCTTGGCAACCCCCTCAAGGCTGGTGTTAGAAATGAACCACTGTCTCCAGGTTTCCCAAGGGGGATGGGGATCTGAAATCAAGTCCTCATGTTGGTAGGACACTTTACAGACTGATCCATCTCCCTTGGCCCAAGATATAATTTGTCTTTAAGATGGTATTTCAGTTTTTTTCTGTGTGAAAAAGTCTTCCAGCTAGGCATGGTGGCACACACCTTTAATCCTAGCACTTGGGAGGCAAAGGCAGGCGGATTTTGTGAGTTCAAGTCCAGCCTGGTCTACAGAGCAAGTTCCAGGACAGCTGGGGCTACAGGGAGACCCTGTCTCGAAAAGACCAAAAAAAAAAGTCTTCCAAAGCGCATCTAGAGAAAATCTTACAAAGACCTGAGTTTTCCTTACCCAGCATGAAGTATACTTTCTTATTCATTATCTTCTAGACGTAAATACATTTTCTGCCTTTTTATGCATTCCCTTTGCAGAATCCTTAATATACAATAGGCATTCAAAGACAGAAACCACATTAATAACAAGAGGACTCTTGAAATCTGTTTTTATTAAACACTAAAATATTCTACAAGATTTTTCTATTTTAAGTCAATATACAAAAATCCTATTGAATTCTGTAAAAATTATAAAAGAATAAAATTCCCAATGCCATTTCTAAAATCTTGAGTTCTATAGGACCAATGGGGAACTCTAAAACACAAAAGCTGATATTTCTAAATGTATGATTTTTTTTTTTTTTTTTTTTTTTTTTTTTTTTTTTATTTTTTTTTTTTTTGCGTCTTTTTCGAGGACAGGGTCTCCCTGTAGCCCCAGCTGTCCTGGAACTCACTCTGTAGACCAGGCTGGCTTTGAACTCACAAAGATCTGCCTGTCTCTGCCTCCCAAGCGCTAGGATTAAAGGCGTGCGCCACCACGCCCGGCTTAAATGTATGATTTTGAGATTCATCAACAGTATAGGCATAAATAGCCTCACGGCGATCAGCCGTGCTTTCCTCTCTGTAGTTTTCATCTTCATCTTTGGAACTGTGGTTCTTCCTCCTGCTGTGTCTGCCCAGCAAAGAGCTCACCTGTTCTTGCTGCTCCAAACACAGTAAAACTTTTGTTTCCAAAACATTGGTAACTCCGCTAGACAAAGCCAACATTGTGTTCCCTAAGTATCGATGCTCTTGGAAGGAAATTAGCTTCTGGGTTTTGTTTTGTTTTGCTTTTACAACTACCTTGTATTTACATCACACTTTTCTCTGCATGTCACCGAGTGATTTACAGGTGATAACTGATTCATGCTTACAAGGAAGTTGATGGAAGACACAATATTTTGGTGCCAATATTAGAAACAAGGATCCAGAGAGGACACCCGTAGCAGGAAGTCAGAAAGGCAGCAGAAATAAGAACCTGGGAATTGCATCTCAGGCTGGCTTCACTCACTGGCTCAGCAAAGAGCAAGCGGTCTGGCATAAGTGAGGTGTCGGGTTTGTCCTACCTAGCTTAGCTTCTTAGCCTTCCTGGGCCTATGATTCCTGTTTGCTAATACTCAGAATCGATCATAGTGCTTACTCAAGAAAGCATATGTTCACATATACATTTCTACACATATTTGTTGAAGTCAATTCAGATGAAGTTCTTCTACCTTTGACATTTTTTTTTGTACTTTAAATGCAAAGGCCATTTACTCATATTAAGAGTGAGCAAGAACACATGTCATTGGTTTCTAGACAGAAATAAAACATTAGCAAATATCCATACTTCTGGGGCATAATTTCTTCCATTTATCTTTATGTTCCATCTCTCCTCCCCTAAAATACAAATGTAAGCAATACTGATTTCCTGCTAACACTGACATCATAAATAAAGTCTTTTTTTTTTTTTTTTTTGGTCTTTTTGAGAAAGGGTCTCCCTGTAGCCTCAGCTGTCCTAGAACTCACTCTGTAGACCAGGCTGGCCTTGAACTCACAAAGATCTGCCTGCCTCTGCCTCCCAAGTACTAGGATTAAAGGCGTGCACCACCACGCCCAGCATAAAGTTGTCTTTTTAAATGGAATTTTGGTATATGAGTCTCATAATTTTATAATTTTGATAAGTATTTTTTTCATACCTAAAATTCTGAGCTCTTAACATTTTAATGTGGCCTCTCATGCGTTCACTCTTTACCAAGGAGAAAAGTCCATGGCAGCCTTTGCTACTCTTATTTTTGCCACTGTTTGCTCCCTGATTCCTGGGTGTCTTGGAGCGTGCACTATTACGTCTTCAGCGCAGCTTCCTTGTCTCTCCCACATCTCTCTCTGAGAGTAATCTGTGTCCGCCAGTCAATGCTCTATTTGTCCATGTCAGCCTCCCATCTTTCTCTCCGTAACTTCGGCTCTACCATTGAAACACAAAAAAAGCAACTAAGGATGGAAAATGTGAATAGAATTTTCTCCTCATTATAGGAGTAAGAAACTTGAAGGACTACTGCCTCTGCTCTCAGGAGCCATGTTGAAAATGACAGGAAAAAAAATGTTGCTTGCCACATATGTTCCCAAAGGCAGAGAATTCATTCCGTTCTGTCCTCTCCCACGCTTCCACGGGGCTGTTTCTACAAGCATGAATTATTGTATCTACATGTAGATTGTACCTAAATATTCTTGGCCTACCACGTGGTGTTGCTTTTGTCTGTAACATGATAAGGGAAACCAAAAAGAGTAGATGAGCCTTTTGCTTTGTTTTTATTTGTTTAGTTTTGATATTGAGTTTTTCTCCCCCCCCTCACCAGAAACCTTACATTACACCAAAATAAGATCACAATCTTGGTCAGTTTGTGACTAAAGGACATGACAGGGAGAATCTAAATATAGTGCAAACAAGTGACGGCCACTGATAGCCAGCATAAAATATTTCAACCTTGTTTTTAGAGGATGGGCTGGTTTTATATAACCCAAATTGACCTCAACAGGAAAACTGGCCCTTTTTTTTTTGGTAAATCAGGAAAACAGAACTGAATTTATGAATAGGAAGAATATGCAGCCATTCGAAACAATGGACTTTCTTTTTTAAGATCTTTTTATAACTTCTTCAATCGATTAATGAGAAACAGGTAGCACAAAGCCCATGGGACCTCTTTTACCCCAGGCACATATATTCTTCCTGTTATTAGGGTCAATGCACAGAGAACAAACAGCAGAGAGCAAATACTTCTTTTTAAAAGGATCTTATACATCACAATTTAATGCTAAAAGATGATTTGTCAAATGGAAATCCATTAGTAATTTTTCCCCCAGAATGATATAACTTTGAAAAATGAATAGTATTAAATACAGGAAGTAACTTAATTTGCAATGAATCCATCCCCATCATTACTGATAATGATGGTCACTCATAAGGCATATCCTGATGTCCTTTGCATATTCACTCATTAGCCACACTGGAAAATCATCACTGAAGCACATGGATTGATTATCCATGAGTATGAAGCACAAAGCACCATCAGCCATTCAGCATTATCTTTCATTTTACCTAAGGGGTAGAACATTGGTTGGGTGTTTTATATTTATAACTTGAGAGTGGGAGACAAAGCTTAGTCATTTTAACTTCTAATCACTTAATTCTAAGTGATTCATACTGAGTTTCTCATGATATATGTCAGACTAAAAAAAATAAGTAATTTTGATATTTAGAAATTTCACAATCCTAAAATCTGTGACACATAGTTCTTAAAGCAGTGATTCATACTCTGACAAATAACATAAATAGGCTTATCTATTATTTTAAGAGTCAACACATTCCTGGTGACAGGTATTTCATCTCAAATAGCCTGAAGTTCTTCTCCATTATGTTAAACAACCATTATTCTCCAGTTCTGAACTAGAAAAACAAGGTACACATCATTGAAAGTCTTGCCATGAGTCATTTGGCAATTATCTGAGAATAATTATCGTTGGAATTCTGACTCACAAATAATATAGCCATTCAGCCACCTTCTTTGTGCAAAGGCTTAGTGTGAAATGGAAACAAGGAAATAAAGTAAACGTCTGTCTCCAATATTCAGAACATCTGCATGAGTGAAAATTATTCAAAAAGATACCATGAATTTTTTAAATGAAATGCAGCATGTAAAAATTAAGCACCTGGTCTTTTCCTTTGTATTTCATTAAAAAATTCTAAATAGACTCTCACCAGCTGTACATTTTACTGCGTTTTCTATCACGGCAGGCAGTCAAAGCAGTACTACATCCTCTCTCATCTGAGTCTCCCATAAAAATTAATAAAAAAATAAAAAGGAAAAAGATGGAACATGCCTCTTGTCAGATGCAACAAGAAGCTAAGAATGCTATACACACCAATGAGGAAATAAAAAATGATCCAAAAAATGAAATCTGACTCTAAATAGAATCCATGAGATAAAAAAAGAGATGTTTTATTTTTTGTTCAGACTTCCTAAATGAAACAGAAAATTGGATGGGAAATTTCATCTGGCTTGAGAGAAAGGATGTGTTTATTTTTAAAAATCTAGGGGAAATAAGTAAAGAAATGATCTTACTGGTTATACTTCTCTCATGTAATCTGGTGATCCATATGCCAATCAAAAAGAAATGTTTATGTGATAAGCCAGGATGTGCAATTTCTTAACTTGACACTTGGTTGGCACGTACCATAGTACCAATAGCTGTTAAGAGAAAAAAAAGAAAAACTGGTGCGGGGTCGGGGGGAGATGGGTAAATTCCTAAAACAATCAAGAACCATTGTCTTGAATTGGCAGAACTTAAAACAGTAATGGGGCGTCGCCATTTGTTTTATGTGCATTGATAATTCAGAAAGATTTGAAAAAATTGCCTGTTTTAAAAACAGTTATCAATTCTATGACTATATTCCTTCAGTACTATTTATTGATGCGACCAACAGTGCTTTGTAAATGTTTACTTTTTATTTCTATTTGATCAAGCTTAACTATAGCCACATACTATGAACACCGGTAGCTCTCCTTCCTTAAAGATGTAAGGGAAGCCCCTAGCTGGGCATCAGGTTAAATCCACCTGTATTTAACTCCAGATCTCAGAAGATTCTTTTATTTTCCAGATAGGAATTCCAAATATTGTTCTAGGTGATGGGCTTAAACATCAAGCAAAACATTAATCCTTTCATTGTACATCTCTTGTGAACAGGAAATTGTAAGCTCACACAGCACCAACCCCAGTTTCCTTACAGCCTTCAGATGAGTGATAATGGGGACCTTTTGTTTGTATTTTGGAAAATAGCTACTGCTCCCAGCAAAAATATTTTTTCTGTGGTGCAAGTCGTAGAATATAAAAATGAGGCATTGCGCTCTTTTTTTTTTATTTTTCAGTATTTTATTATTATGTTTATTTTATGTGTATCAGTGTAGTTGGTAGGTGCACCTGTGTTGCGAAATGCCCGTGGCCGTGGAGGTCAGAAGAGGGTGTCAGTTCCCTGGGAACTGGAGCTACAGAAGGGTGTTAGCTGCCAGGCGGGTGCTAGGAATTGAACCGAGGTCCCCTGCAAGAGCAGCCAGTTCTCCTAACCACTGAGCCATCTCTCCAGCACTTGTTTTTCAAAACATGAATTTTGAATGCACCACGATCTAAGTTTAAGTAGCGTGTGTTCTCCTTTTAATATAATATTTATTGGCAAGTATTCATCATACATGAGTTTCATAACGATATCCACCACATGCCCCACCCTCCCCTGTGTGTTCTCTTCTAAGACTCATGCTTCTGCTACAGTTCATGAAAACAAATGTAGAAACCTATATTTGTTTTCTAAACCACAGTCTGAATGAGAGAGATATAGGAAAGAAGAGCATATATGAATTTTTTCAATATTTGGCTATTTTTAATCTCAGATTAGCAAAAGCACATAAAATCATCTAATATTATAGAACTGAAAATAAAAAATAAAAGACTATAATATAATGTCAGGATTTTCTGTTGCTTACAAAATCTTAGGGAAACAATATGATTGATGACTTTTGGTAGGAAAAGTATAACGAAGTTCATGGCATTTTAATAATGTTCTACTTATTAGGAAAATGTAGGTAAAGAAAGTGTGATGGTTTTATTAAATGCCCTCATGAGGTTAACTTGGCATATGGTTGTCTAAAGAGCAAAAATTTAAATTTGGTTGCTTACATTTTATCATCTTTTAATTCTTTTATTTATTACTGTCCTTATTGGGATCTTTCTGAAGTTTTTCACATATTCTGCCTGAAAAAAAAAGCTTTTCTTAAGATTTGGCCTTTTTAGGATAAACAAATCCGATGAAAAAAGAATTTTGATGACTCTATTTAACTCATAGTATCACTTCTCAATCCCCCCTTTAAAAGGGTAAAAACGTTTTCAAGAGAATAGGAGAAAAAAGAGCTATTTTAGTGACCTTTTGTCCCTCCCTAAGAGGAAGAAGTCTGACAGGTAGATATATGGGGAGTTTGTTATTGTAAATTCCAGATCTTGTGATTACCTCTGACTCAACTTCTGGGGTTTTATCTGGAATTCCTGCAAAGGGTCAACAAGTGTATTGCTGTCTGCTTTCACCTTCTTGTGACCCTGATTTTAAACTGTACCTTGTCGAAGTCAGAAAATAGATTACAGGACTGCATTTCAGCGGACTGACGTAGGAATGGGGTGCATCTGAAAACATATAATTATCTCGAGCAAAGAAGAATTTACAGCTTTCTGATGTATTTATATATACCTGCTTTTGTTGGCCCTTAATGGTGGAATTTTAAAAAAAATCTAATATCATTTTATTCAATAATTTTTCACAGTTGAATGGTCTAGGACTTTAAATAGTCCTAAGTAAATATTGTCTGAATAGTATTGCTATAATTAAATGATTTGGCATATGGATAGATGGCTGCAAATCTACTTATACTAACACATCTTAACAGATAAAAAGAGGGAAGATTCATAGCAACTAAAATTTTAGGAAACCAGAAAAATTTATATAACGAAACACAACTTGACACCACAGTTCATCTATACAGCTATACGACAAAAAAGAAACCAGGAGTTTCTGAGAAAATATTAAAGTAGAAAATTAATCTAGTTTGCTGGCCCAGAAGAATGACAGGATTGTTTGTGTAAAGTTGGCGGCGGCAGATGCTAAGACAATCACATTATACACATGCATGCAAATGTCACAATGAAGTGTCTCACTCCATATAACCAATAAATGCTACTAATAATCAAAAATAAGACATAGTGGAAATTCATTTGCTAAAAATTGAACACTCATGATTGGTTAAAAACAGAAAGAAATGAAAAATTTAAATGAACGTTTGGAAAACCTCATGGGATGAAGCCACTTGGGTGTGATGTTTCAGGGGGCATTTTGGTTGTGAGCTTGAGACACTTGTTTAAATGAATGACTTTAGCATAACTGACCTTTCCAAACCCATTTTTCTACCAGTGAATAAAGCAAACAATGGCATCTATTTTGTACCTCTTAGTTCTGACATGAAAATAAAAAGCTAATTTGCCATATTATTTGACACACAGGAGTTTCTTGTTTTGTGAACGTTCCTGTTGTAAATTGAACAAACAATATTTACATGAGAAACAAATACAATAATTATTTTCTAGCAATATAGGTGACTCAAAATATTACTATAGGTCAAAATACATAGCATCAGTTAATCTCAAATGCAGTTGTGGGATAAAATTAAAGTCTTATTATTAGAAAAGCCAAGAAATGTTCATAAAGAACCATTCCATGAATTTGGTGTATTGTCTGAGACAGAATAATACATGGAAGTCATAGCTCCAGTTCAACTGTCATTTATGTCATATTTTATCCTTTGATATAGTTGAAGACTTGTGGAAAACTGAAGATTGAAAACATCAGAAATTTAAGAGGGGGAAAAAAAGAAAATTGCCCATAAGAGTAATGATTATGGGCTGGAGAGATGGCCTAGCGGTTAAGAGCACCGACTGCTCTTGCAGAGGACCCGGGTTTGATCCCCAGCACCCACATGGCTGCTGAGAACCGTCTGTAACTCCAATTCCAGGAGAACTCCAGTTCCAGGGGAATCCGAGACCCTCTTCTGACCTCCGCGGCATTGCACGACACGGGTGCACAAACCTACATGCAGACAGTACATTCATACACATACAAAAATAAATTTAAAAAAATTAAAAAAAAAGAGTAATGATTATTTAAGATGAAGAAATCCACCATGCTCATCTATTCACCAGGATTTTTTTTACTCTTTCTCTTAATTTGAGAGAAAAATGGCACATTAAACATTTTGAGGAATATATAAGCCTTTCTTCAAATATTTAAAGCTGTGGAAAACGAAGATGTGAAAATTTCATTGGTGCATTTCCCATTGTTATTGTAGTTTCTTCTTTTAATCAAGTTTCAATGGAAATGTTTGTTTGTCAAAATAAATATGATGCCATGATTCTAACTGTGCTTTAACATGCTTTCACGGTGGGTTTTTTAAATTACTGCCCACATCCTTGTAGCTGTAAATTAAGTCAGGTAATGTGTGCAAGGCAGTTTTGCTTTAGAAATGATTTCAGAACTGGTAGCAGCACACAAAACAGAGTGTATTTGTCACTGGGTCAGTTCAACCAGATCTAAAACTTAAATATTCATGATCTAATTTTCCTTTCATTAGCTTCCTTACATTATTGTCTATTTTGCAAATACCAGTATTTCAGGCATTTATCCTATCTCTTGTTGGTGTTTTTTTTTTTTTTTTTTTGGTCTTTTCGAGACAGGGTCTCCCTGTAGTCCCAGCTGTCCTGGAACTCACTATATAGACCAGGCTGGCCTCGAACTCACAAAGATCCACCTGCCTCTGCCTCCCAAGTGCTAGGATTAAAGGCGTGCGCCACCACGCCCGGCTCCCTCTTGTTGGTGTTTTTAGCCATACTGAGAAAAAGTATCTAGTTAACATCTTTAATTGATTATGTAGCACTGCTAATGAAATGAATTCCCCCATCTATAGAACATAAAATCTTGACTCTTACTTGATTGCGATGGCTTTTCTTCCAGTGCTGGTACTGAAACCCAGTTGCTCACACATGTGAGGAAAACAGCCTACTGCCCTCCAGTCTCCTAATGTCTTCATTTTATGTTTTCAGCTTCTTTTTATTCAATTTATTGATTTAATGTACCCCAGTGCTCCAATAAGCAGATTATACATAAGGACCAAAATATCAAATTCATCCTAATTTGTGTTTTTAATTTACATCATATTTTGTTAAATATAAATATATGATATATATGATATAGAAATAGTTGAAAGACTAGTGATAGAATGAATGCACAGTTCCCACTAGCCAATTGTGTAACTATAATTTTATGGATATATTTGAATCCTCCCAGTAAGTCATCTGTACTGGCAATTCCTGTGCCTTCTACCAGAATAACTAATGCATTTTGTACTATATTTCCTCTCCTTTTCTTTATGGGTTCTTCCACACAGATATGTATATAGATATAGATATAGATAGAGATATAGATATAGATATATAGATATATATATGTATATATCTATAGATAGATAGATAGATAGATAGATAGATAGATAGATAGATAGATAGATAGATAGATATTTAGCCAACCTACTGGTAATGGTGACCTGAATTTGAACTTAACAAAAATAGAATCAAACTAAAAGAATTCTTCCATGACATGCTCTCAAACTCAGCATTAAGTTTTGGAGATATGCCCATGGTAGTAACTGTGCAACCATCATTTCAACTTCATCTGATTCTATTGTCTGTTCTGCCAATGTTTCTTCATGCAATAAATATGTTGGGTGCTGTACTGATACAGCCTCCTACTGAGACATGAGGGCGACTCTAGGAAACCTGCTGCTGATCATGGCGATGAGCATGTTGAACTGGACTTGGAAAAGGCAAATTGTTTTCTGGAAAATTATGATTTATGAAACCCACGACAGTATGTTAAAATCCCTGTTGTTTCTCATGTTTAAAGAACATGTTCTTGGGATTGGAGTGGTGAGTCAGTGGTTAGAAGTACTGACTGCTCTTGCAGAGAACCTAGGTTCAATTCCCAGCACCCACCTGGAGGTTAAGAAACATCTGTTAACTCTGGTTCTATGGGATCCAATGCCCTCTTCTGATCTTCACAGGCATTGTACAATACAAGTACACTTACGTACATGCAGCCAATGTACTCATACACATAAAATAAAAAATAATGAATAAAATATTTTAACAGGTCTTAATAAACCTTGTGATAGTTGTCCACACTAAGTGTACTATAAAGCTTTAATTGATATTTCCTTGGTAGCTAAAGAGCTTTAATATCTTTTCATGTTCATTAAGATTTGTATTTCCATTCCAAAATAATTATTCATTACCTTTTACATTCTTTCACTGGATTTTTCAGGTTGTCTATTTTTTAATTCATTGGAAATATCATGTTTATATGATGTGTACTAAAAGAGTATATATATGATATTAATCCCATTTTTGTCTTTCTACCTTTTAATTGTTCACCATTATAATTTAGACAAGGCTATAAACATTTGGTTCATTTTTAAAGATTTTTGAACAAAATAAATTACAAGGGGCCAGCAGATGGCTCTGGGGGTGAAGCACCTGCTGTGCTCACTTGAGATGACATGAGCTCAGCTCTCAGAACCAGGAACATAAAGGTAATGAAAAGAACCAACTCCACAAAGCTGTCCTCTGACTGCTGCACACACTGCACAGCAGGTGTGTACTCATCCCCACATCATGCAAACACCCATTAACAATAAAATTTTAAACATATTTTAAGCAATCAACCTCCACTCCAGCTACGTAAGGATGTTTTCTAATGATCTGTGCTTCGTGATTTGAAGTGCTATGTTGTATGACCAAAGTTAAGTTTTCAAAGTTAAGGTTTTTCCATGTGGAAATGATTTTTATGAATGTTATAAGGTATAAATCCAATGTCCTTTTATTTTTAACAGCCATTCTTTCTCCAGTGCCAGTTCTGTTCTGTATCAAATAAAATACACACAGGTCTGTTTCTGGCTTATCTTTTTGATTGATCAGTGTGGTCATCCATCTCTGCACAAATTCCAAACTATCTACTATTGATTTATTTAAAGTCTTAATGTATCCTAGAGCTCAAATCGTAACAGGCTTGATACACTGCTCAGAGATAGGAAACAAAATGTTATCTTCTGTCTTTCTAATGAATGTTTTACTTTATATATATATTTTTTTTTTTCTCTACTGAGGTGAGAATGGGTGGGCTTTGTTTAAAGTTGTGTATCTTTCATCTTAGCCTTTCATTTTGAATTTTTCTTTGTTAGTTGTGCTGCTTATTTTCAAAATAAAATAAGAGCACCTGGAGAAAATCCGAGATGGAAATCTTGGATTTCTTATATTTTATATTTCTTTTCTTTGTTTTTATATTTCTTTCTGCATAGATGTGTTTCTTTATTCCTGTGCTTAGCAATACTGATGATTAAACCCAGGCTTTGAGCATACTAGGAAAGTGCTCTATAATAGAATGATACTTTCAACCTTATTTTTGCTTTTCATTTTGATATAGTATCTCATTAAATAGCCCAGGCTGACCTTGAACTTATGATCATGTTAACTCAGCCTCCCAAAGTAACTGGGATTATAGGCCTATGCCACCAGGACTGGCATTCTGCCAGTTTTTGAGCTACTTTCTATTTCTGTATTTTAGTAGCTTTATTCAATATTTACTTAAAAGGTCTAGAAGTAATTTTATCATTAACTTGAACAAAAATCTCATATAACTTGGGAGGGAGACGATGATAATAAAGTGAGCTTAGATTCTGGATTCTGTACCTGTCCCAGAAAAAAAGGGAGCAGGTTATTTGCTGTTGTGTCAAGCCAATAGTTTAGCAAAATATATTATGAAACTAATCTATGTCAGATTTTTAAAAAGTTTCTGAACATATGCTTACTTTCACAGCCACCAACCACAAAATATTTCATACAAATGAAGTTTTTTAGGATTCTTGTGTTTTTTGTAGCCAGAAATGGGAGCTCTATGTTTCTTTTTCTATTCTTGGAATTGTATTTTGGATAACTAAACTATCTTCTGAGTATAACTTTAAAAAGTACTTCTTCCTGAAAAAAATTATACTGCTCACATCTGAATTTAAAACAACTCACTTCTGCGCTGTCTTATAATAAATTAAATAATAAATAAATTGAAAGAATATAATTTTAGTCACTACTGAGCCTGGAGAGATGGCTCAAAGGTTAAGAGCACTGGCTGCTCTTGCAGAGGACCCAGGTTCGATTCACAGCACCTACATGGTGGCTAACAACTTCCTAACTCCAGTTCCAGGGAATCCAACACCTTCCCTCTGACCTCTGCAGGCATTGTGTGACATGGGTCCACTTACATACATGTAGGCAATATACTAACACACATAAAAAATAATGAAATATTTAAAATATTTTAATCACTGTAGCATGATTAAAACCATTAGCTTAAAGAGCTGTCTATTCACAAAGAACTATCAAAACATACTTTACAAATTTAATTATGTTGAAAATTACATCATTAATCATCCCCAAACACTTTCAACTGAACTTGCAATATTTTCACTCATCCAAGTCTCAGTAGGCCCAAACCTGCTTAGCTTCTGAGGTCAAATGAGATACAACACATTCAATGTAGTATGATTATAGAAATTTTGAAGTACTTTTTTATGTACCTTTAGTGTCAAGACTGTTTTCTACCTATAATTAATTCAAAGGGGGAAATTTTTAACATAGATACACAAGATTAATAGTTTACGAAAAAGCATAATGAATCCTGCACTTTAATTCATGCATATTCAGTAACTATTGTTACAAAGTAGGATCCTCATAGGTGATTGCTAGGAATTTACTGTATTGGGCATATTGATACAAACTGAAATCCACACAGTAGAATGGACATTTTTACTATATTAATTTTCCCAATCCATGAGCATGGGAGGTTTTTCCATCTTCTGATGTCTTCTTCAATTTCCTTCTTCAGGGGTTTAAAAAATTTTTTGTAGAGATCTTTGGTGACTTTGGTTAGGTTTGTTCCTAGGTATTTTATTGTTTTTGAGGCTATTGTGACTGGGAAGGTCTCCTTGTATTCTTTCCTCAGTTGCTTGTTGTTGGTGTAAAGAAAACCTACTGATTTTTCTAGGTTAATTTTGTATCCCGCCACTTTACTGAAACTCTTAATCATTTCTAGGAGTTTTCTGGTGGAGTTTTTAGTATCCCTTAAGTAAACAATCATATCATCAGCAAAAAGGGATAACTTGACTTCCTCTTTTCCAATTAGCACTCCTTTAATTTCCTTTTCTTGCCTTATTGCCCTAGCAAGTATTTCAAGCACTCTATTAAAGAGGAGTGGTGACAGGGTCTGCCTTGCTGAGTTCCTACCTTTAAAGGGAATGCTTCTGTCATTTCTCCATTTAGGATGATATTGGCTGTGGGTTTCCTGTATATGGCTTTGATTACATTGAGGAATGATCCCTCCAATCCAATTCCCTCTAGGACTTTAAGCATGAAGGGATGCTGGATTTTGTCGAAGGCTTTTTCTCCATCAATTGAGATGATCATGTGGTTTTTGTCTTTCAGTCCATTTATATGTTTGATGATATTTATTGATTTTCATATGTTGAACCATCCTTGCATCTCTGGTATGAATCCAACTTGGTCATGATGGATGATCTTCTTGATGTGGGTCTGTATGCAGTTTGCAAGTATTTTGTTGATAATTTTTGCATCTGTGTTCATTAATGAGATGGGTCTATAGTTCTCCTTTTTTATTGTATCTTTGCCTGGTTTTGGGATTAGAGTGATGCTGGCTTCATAGAAGGAATTTGGGAGAATCTGCTCTTTTTGTATCCTTCTGAACAATTTGAGTAATAATGGTTCTAAGTCTTTTTGAAATGCTTTATAGAATTCTGCCATGAAACTATCTGGGCCTGGGCATTTTTTAGTTGGGAGGTTTCCTATTATATCTTCAATTTCTTCATATATTATGGGTCTGTTTAAGCTGTCGATCTCTTCTTGGTTGAGCTTTGGTGATTTCCAGGATTTCAGATATTCATCTATTTCTCCTAGGTTTTCAAACTTAGTAGAGTATAGGTTTTCGAAGTATTCCCATATGATTGTCTGAATCTTTTCATTGTCTGTTGTGATATCTCCCCTTTCATCACAGATTCTATTGATTTGGAGTTATTCCTTCTTTCTTTTAGTTAACTGGGCTAGAAGTCTGTCTATCTTGTTTATTCTCTCAAAGAACCAACTTTTGGATCATTGATTTTTTTTTTGTATTTTTTTCTTTGTTTCTATTTCATTGATTTCTGCTCTGATTTTTATTATTTCTTCCTGTCTGTTGCATTTAGGGTTCATTTGTTGTTGTCTTTCAAGTGTTTTTAGCTGTGGTGTTAGATCATTCACTTGTGCTCTTTCTGTTTTTCTAATGTAGGCACCCAGGGCTATAAACTTACCTCTTAGGACTTTTAAAATATCCCATAGGTTTTGTTGTATTGTATTATCATTGTCATTCAGTTCCAGGAATGCTTTTAGTTCTTTCTTTATTTCTTCCTTGACCCATTCATTATTCAGGAGTGCATTGTTTAGTCTCAATGTGTTCTTGTAGATAGTAGGGCTTATCCTGGTGTTGATATTGAGCTTTATTGCACTGTGGTCTAATAGAATGTATGAAATTATTTCAATCTTTTTGTATTTGTGGAGGTTTTTTTCTGTGTCCCAGTATGTGTCTGATTTTGGAGAATGTTCCATGGGGTGCTAAGTAGAAAGTGTATTCTCTGGTATTAGGGTGGAATATTCAGTAGATGTCTGTGAGGTCCATTTAGTATATCATATCATTCAGTTCAGATGTCTCTCTGTTTATTCTTTGTCTGGTTGACATGTCCAAAAGGCTCAGTGGGGTATTGAAGTCCCCTACTATGAGTTTATTAGGGTTAATCTGAGCCTTGAGATTGGAGAATTGTCATTATAAAGTTTGGTGCATCAGTTTGGTGTATAGATATTCATGATTGTGAAATCTTCATGGTCAATTGTTCCTTTGATAAAGATGTAATGGCTTTCTTTGTCCCTTATGATTTCTTTAACTTTGATTTCTATTTTGTCTGATATTAAAATATCAACACCTGCTTTCTTTTTGGTACCATTTGTTTGGAATAGTTTTTTCCATCCTTTCACTTTAAGGTCGTGCCTAATCTTGAGGGTGAGATTTGTTTCTTGTAGACAGAATATAGATGGGTTCTGTTTCCCAATCCAATCTCCCAGGCTATGTCTTTTGATTGGGGAGTTTAGTCCATTAATACTTAAGGTTATAACTGAAAGATGTGTGTTGCTTCCTTTCACCTTATTATCCATTTGCATTTTTAGTCTAGGTTTCTACTTCTGCAGTTATGCTTTTATTAATTTCTCTTTCTAGGTTCCTGGGGATATTTGCTCCTTTCTTCTGTCCTTTGAATTGCTTCAAGTATTCTCTGAAGGGTTGGTTTTCCAGACATGTATTCTGTCATCTTGTTTATGGCATGGAAGACTTATCTCTCTCCTTCAACTATAATCAACATTTTTGCTGGGTATAGTAACCTGGATTGGCATCTATTGTCCTTTAACACTGGGAATGCTTTGCTCCACGTTCTTCTTGCTTTCACAGTTTGCACTGAGAAGTCAGTTATAATTCTGATGGGTTTCCCCTTATATGTAACTTGTTTTTCTCTTGTGGCTTTCAGAATTTTGTCATTGTTTTGGGTGTCTAGCATTTTAACTATGATATGGTGTGGGGAGTTACTTTTCTGATCTTGTCTGTTTGGAGTTCTATGTGCTTCTTGTATTTGTATTGGTTTGTCTTTTTTTTTTAATTTGGGGAAGTTTTCATCTATTATTCTGTTGAAGATCTGATCAATACCATTCTCTTGGGACTCTTCTTCCTTTATCCCTGTGATGTGGAGGTTTGATCTCTTCATAGTGTCCTACAATTCCTGGTTGTTCCACTTTTGTGTATTTTTAAATTTTTCATAATCTTTACTTGAGGCTTTTGGTTGTTCTGTATTATCTTCCGGATCTGATATTCTTTGTTCTGCTTCCTCCATTCTACTTCTGAGGCTTTTCCTGTTCCTTTCCTCTTGATTGGATGAGTGTTTGATTTCCTTTTTCATTTCATCTTGTGATTTCTTTAGTATTCCCACTTCCTTTTGGAGCTTCTCATTCTCTTCCTGTAGCTCTTTGCTTCGCTGGTTGGTTTCCTTTTTTATTTCAACATGGGATCGTCTCAGTGTTTCCACTTCCTTCTGGAGTTTGTCATTTTCTCCCTCTTGTTCTTTCTGGCATTTGTCAATCTCTCTTTCTAGGTCCTTCTTGAGTTTTTCATTCTCTGTCCTTAGTTCTCTGACTTGCTCTTTATATTCTTTGATTTCTTTGAATATGTCTGAAATTGTTCCTCTAAGATCTGTGTTCCTGGCTATCTCCAGGGGGATCCCACTGTAGGAATCTCCCACAGAGTTGGTAGAGCTTGGTGTGGGATTATCCTGCACCTTTCCCATGTTGCCCCTTCGTTGTGTCCCTGGCATGTGGGTTTCTCTTTGCCTGTATTCCAATGTGAATTCCAAATGCCTCTTCACTGTGTTGAAGGCTTGCTTTGCTTGCCTTCTTCAGATGCCTTCATTGTTTGTTTCTTTGATTTGTTTTTCTCCTTGTTTATGGAGTGTTGACTTGTCTAAGTTTGAGGCTTTCTATTGGAAGTCTAACTCAGTCTTCCCTTTCTGTTCCGAAGTTTCTCAAAAAAATCCACTTGGACACTCCCTTAGCAATTCCACTTGACAAGGGAGGGGGAGAGATATGCCTATTTAGCCCGTGCTCCAGTACTCTGTGCTTCAGGTGGTCATGGGAAATCCCCCATCTAAGCTCTGTGCACTCAAGTCTCACAGTGGCAACAGGCCCACCCTTTTATACCAGCTAGCAGGGTTAATCCGCCTCCACAGCCACACAAGACAATGATTTAATCAAACCAATGAGACAATCATCCACCAACTCAGAGATAGAATGATCCAACAATCTGCCTGGCTGAAGTGCCCAGCTCCTACCTGTGATTCAGGTGGTCTTGGGAAATCCCTGATCTAAGCTCTGTGAACTCTAATATCCATACAGTAAATAATTTCCTACTGATATCTTCTTTCATTGAAGTTATTAAAGAGCTACAAGATTGTTCATATAGATGCAAAACTTCAGTAGAACAGTTATGTTGTATCTGACACTTCATACGGTCCCTGCCTGTATTGTTAAAACTTAAAGATGTTTAAGGTTACTGGGGTCAATGGAAGAAAACAATAGAGTCTATTAATTACAGTTTTTAAGTAGATAATAGAAAAATAATCACCTCATTTGAAGGCATAATTTGCTAAGTGTGTGAATAAATGTATATACTCCTCAAAATTTGATCAGCATATTTTCTATGGATTTATGTTTTGACTATATTGAAATGATGTAAGTGTCTTTTGACAATAAAATGAGCAGCAAAGGTCTCCATTGTGTAAGGCAGCTGGTGAAATTTTTTCTTTCCCATCTAATATTTAACCTAATGTTATAGAAGTTATTTGTAAACTTGACTAAAAAATTTCTTGTTAATAACACATTTCTTCAAATTGTGTTCTTCATGAATGCTAGCAATTATTAGAAAACTTTCATTTTTATTGGAGCAATGAATACATTACTACCAAAACCCTTATTTATGTTTATTTTTATTACATTTCCAAGTCTATTAGAAAAGAATTTAAATAAGTCACTGCATTACTTCCTAAAAATTTAGACTTCATATAACTGTTAAAGGAACTTGAATTTTTAAATATATACAATTCAACATTGTTAATATCTATTGAAACAGAACTTCACATGAATAATTGTGACTTAAAGGACCTCTTCTTTTGTTTAACTAGAACTGACAAATATCAATTATAACATTTCCAAGGCTATTGGAGTAGAGAATGGAGATACTTCAGTTCCTCTTTCTAAAATACTTTAAGATATTGTAAACTATTGTATTTTTAAAAGATTTCTAACTTAGAAAAAAGGTTATTATCATAAGGACTAGAGCCAGGTGTGGTGGTGCACACCTTTAATCCTAGCACTTGGGAGGCGAGGTGGAGGCAGGCAGATCTCTGTGAGTTCAAGGCCAGCATGGTCTACAGACTGAGTTCCAGGCCAGCTGGGGCTACAGAGAGACCTTGTCTCAAAAACACCAAAAAAAAAAAAAAAAAGGACTAAAGATGGCAAGCACTGGTGAGGAAGAAAAGGAGGAAAGGGAGCCCTTGCACACTGTTGGTGGGAAAGTGAATTACTACAGCCATATAGAAAACACCATGGATAATCTTTTCTTTTTAAGTACAAATAGAATTACCTTGTAACCAGCAAACTCATTCTTCGGGATTACTAAAAGAAATGAAGTCATTTTGCTGAAGAGACACTTCAGAAAAACACACAATCCTGTGTTTACTGCACCACTATTCAGATTAGCCAAGAAATAAATCAAACGATGAATGTATTTTTTAAATGGAGTATAGCCAAGTGTGAAAGCTCATGCCTATAATCCCAGCACTTGAGAATCTGAAGCAGGAAGATCACTGAGAGTACAAGGCCAGTTTAGTCTACAAGGTTGAGTTCCAAGATGGCTTGGACTTCAGAGGAAGAACTTGTAAGGAAAGAACAGGTGGAATAAGGAGGGTGAAGAGGAGGAGGAAGGAGGAGGAGGACGAGGACAAGGACAAGGATGAGGAGGGAGGGTCGAGGAAGGAGAATAGGAGGAACAGAAGGAGGAGAAAGAGGAAGAGGAAGAGGTGAAAGGAGGAGGAGGAGGAGGACAAGGAGGACGAGGACGAGAATGAGGATGAGGATGAGAAGAGAGGGTGGAGGAAGGAGAATAGGAGGATCAGAAGGAGGAGAAAGAGGAAGAGAAGAGAAAGAGGAAGATTATAACATTAAATGAAATGAGCCAGACACAGAAAGTCAAGAACTACCTGACCTCACATGAATTTCTATTAGAATAGTTTCAATAAATTGTGTTTACCTATAAAATATTCATCCATAGATATCATTTAACAATAAATGCACATCTATTTTTTATTTCTACATATATTATGAAATTAATATTCCTCAATGGTCCATAATGTTATGAACTTCATGAGAACTACACTGGTCAAAATGTGTTAATATTTTAAAAAGCATTTGTTAAATAACTGAAAATGTTACATAAAAGAATTGTTAAGAATCCTTGCTCATTTATTTTATACCAAAATGTATGTATACTATGGAATTTTTATATCAAATTTCCAATTTTTGATTTCAGTTAAAGTTTATTTGTATTGATTATATGAAAATGGATTAAATTATGAAAAATGTTATCTGTAAGACTGAACTATACCTAAATTTTAAAGGAAAAGTTTCAAGAAGTTGATAGAGGAATTTAATAAAGATACAGAATTAAAATTGCCAATAGTTTGTAATATGCATTGTAGAAAGTACTGAATTCTTTTTTTTTTTTTTTTGGTGCATACATTCTCTGTTCTATACAATTTTATGAACTTTATGTTTCTGGAATGCAGCCTTGGGTCCTGAGTAGGCTTGAAAATAGCTCCATCAGCCTAGTAGTTAAGAGCTCTGACTGCATATGTATGTATGTATGTATGTATGTATATATATATATATATGTATATATATATATACATATGCATATACAAATACATATATATTGTACAAGATTATCAAATATAGACCCGTGTCCCCTACCCTATCCCCCCACCCCACCAGAGCTCATGTATTCTGCCAAACATGCTTTTCATCTCTTTCTCAGTCTTTCTCAAAATTCTCCATGTGGAAGTTGACTGTTTTGAGCAGAAGTTCACTGTTTCAGTCAGTTCTTTGATGCAGTCCTTTCTGTTGTTGTTGTTTTTGTTGTTGTTGTTGTTATTGTTCTTTCCAATATGCACCACTCCCAACTGCTTGGACAAAAGCTCAAGGGGCCATGCACAAGAAATACTTACAACTAGGTAATTGGCACTAGCATCCACAGATGAGGGATACCATTCTTTGTTTGTTTTTCTGGGACTGTGTTCCTTCACTTAATATAATATCTTCTAGCTCCATCCATTTACCTGCAAAGTACATGATGTTGTCTTTCTTTACCACTGCATAGAACTCCATTGTGTAGATGTACCACATTTTCTCTATCCACTCGTCAGTTGAGGGGCATTTGGGTTGGTTCCAGCTCCTTGCTATTGTGAAGAGAGCTGAAATAAACATGGCCGTGCATGTATCTCTGCGGTGGGGTGAGTCTTGAGGGTACATGCCTAGCAGTGGTATGGCTGGGTCGGGTGGCAAGTTCATTCCAAGTCTTCCAAGGGTTCTCCACACTGCTTTCCATCGTGGCTGTACGAGTTTACATTCCCACCATCAGTGGATGAATGTTCCCCTTTCCCCACAGCCTCTCCAGTACTTGGTATCATTTGTTTTCTTGATCCTAGCCAGTCTTATTGGAGTAAGATGATATCTTAAAGTGGTTTTGATTTGCATTTCCTTAATGATTAGTGATGTTGAACACTTCTTAAGGTGTTTCTCAGCCATCTCTAATTCCTCACTTGTGAAGTCTCTGTTCAGGTATTTACTCCATCTATTGAGTGGGTCACTTGCTTGCTTTCTTCTTTGTTTTTTGAGTAGTTTATATATTCTGGAAATCAATGCTTTGTCAGATGTTTCTGTGGTGAAGGTTTCCTCCCACTCTGTGGGATTTCTCTTCACTTCCTTGATTGTTTCTTTTGATGTACAGAAGCTTTTGAGTTTAATGAGGTCCCATTTGTCAATTGTCGATCTTAATACTTGTGCAGCTGCTATCTGATTTAAGAAGTTTTTTCCTATGCCTATGTCTTGTAGTCTGCTGCCAACTTTTTCTTCTATTGCCTTCAGAGTTTGGGGTTTCATGTTGACGTCTTTAATCCATCTGGAGTTGACTTTTGTACAGGGCGAGAGGTAGGGGTTTAATTTTATTCTTCTACAAGTGGTGATCCAGTTTTGCGAACACCACTTGCTGAAGATGCTGTCTTTTCTCCATTGTGTCTTCTTGGCCCCCTTGTCAAATATGAGATGGCTGAAATTGTATGTGCTCAAGTTTGGATCTTCAGTTTTGTTCCATTGGTCGGCAGGTCTGTTTTTGTGCCAGTTCCCAGGCTGTTTTTATGACTATAGCCTTGTAGTATACTTTGAAGTCTGGTATAGAGATCCCCCCCTGTGTAAAAGTACTGAATTCTTTAAATGTGCTGAGCCTCTTAAATTCTACATTTGTTTTAGCAATTGTATCTCATTTCCCCTCTAACTACAGTATATAAACATACTGGAATATACCTTGAGTACCATCCCTGAAAACAGAATATTAAAAAAGACAAAGTAGTCTGCCTTCCAAATCTTAATAAACTCCTTTATAGAGGTAGCACTGTATTTTATTTCTGTAAAATGCATTGCATACAATTCTTTGCATTTTCTACTGTCATAGAATTTTCAAAAGAAAATTTTTATTTTTTTATCTTTTTTTAATTAACTTATTTTTTATGTGTATGAGTGTACTGTCTGCATATAGGTTGGTGCACCCGGGTCGTGCAATGCCGCGGAGGTCAGAAGAGGGTGTTGGATTCCCCTGGAACTGGAGTTAAAGACGGTTCTTAGCTGCCATGTGGGTGCTGGACATTGAACCCAGGTCCTCTGCAAGAGCAGTCCGTGCTCTTAACTGCTAAGCCATTTCTCCAGCCCCAAGAAAAATTTTATTTTATTTAAAAATTTTTTTATTAATTTTTATTTCTGTATGTGTATGAATGTACTGTCTGCATGCAAGTTTGTGCACCCATGTCGTGCAATGCCGCGGAGGTCAGAAGAGGGTGTCGGATTCCCCCTGGAGCTGGAGTTCTCCTGGAATTGGAGTTTCAGACGGTTCTCGGTCGCCATGTGGGTGCTGGGGATCGAACCCGGGTCCTCTGTAAGAGCGGTCCGCACTCTTAACCGCTAAGCCATCTCTCCAGCCCTGAAAAATTTTATTTTAAAAAAAGATTTGAGCCAGAGGTTTACTCAGTAGTAGAGTGCTTGTGGAATACATATAAGGGGCCCTATATTCTCTCCTCAGCACTGCAAAGTAAGTCTGTAAATTGACAGGGCAATAATAACCACTCATTGACCTCTATGAAAAATACTGTATGAAAAAACACTAGATGTGTCTTCATACATACATACATACATACACTGGCTTTTCAGAGTTCAGCATAATCTTTCATACTGAGGAAATCCCTCATTAGTTTCCTGTATCTTTCAATTACCACATAACAACATCCAAACAGCGATGCCAGACAAACTAACCAGAATCCTGGATCCGCAGGATTCTGGCCTGCACTGGAAATGTAGCAGGCTGGTCTTTGGAAGAGGACAGTTCATGTGTGCATAGCTCATGCCTGTCTGCCTTCTACCAGCTGAGTCAGTTGATGAATGCTCCGAGTCAGGCAGATACACTTCTATCCATTCAATTCTGTGGATGGAAGACAAGCGATCTAGCTTCTTAGAACTCATGGCCTTTGGCCATGTCTCCCTTAATCCCAGCCTGGGGAAAAAGTCTCTTCAACAAGTTGTCCACTGCAAAAAACACTATGAAACTCTCTCTAAGAAATATATTGCATGTCTTCATGGCCAATCCAAACTATAATTTTGTTTTAATTTCCCGAAGGAAGAGAGAGATCTTTCATTATACACTAGATTAAACTGTATGAAATTGCCAATATGCAAACATTTTTTAGCCCCACATAAGCTGATTATTTTTTGTAGTTCAGTGCATTGTATCTAACAATTTAATACAAAGTTTAGGAAACACTTGTCATATCTTTTTTCTTTTCACATTTAAAAAAATATTAAAAGTGGAAATTTATGTCCTGAAGCATATTCCTCTACATGTCTGACTCAATTCCTAGGGACATTTTTTAATGAACCTTGTTGAAAACTGTCAGCCTTGTACACAGATTCTCAATGGCCTTGTAGGCAGTGGTGTGTCTCAGTTTTGATAAGTAAGAAAAATTGGTAGTACACTAATGAACCTGGGAGCTATTAGACAATATGCAGCATTCTTTTTTGGATAATATTAGTTAAAACAGTTCAATTTAATTTTTGTGTGTGGTCTATGTGAGGAGATATATGCACATGTGTGTTCAGATGCACATCCATAAACCTATGTGGCCAGGGGAGATGTCGGATGTCCAGCTCTGTCACTTTCCACTGTATTCCTTTGAGATGGGGTCTGTCGATGCATCTGGGGCTAGGCTGGCAGCCAGAAAGCCCCAACTACCCTCCTGGTGCTGCCTCCCTCCTCCCATTTCTGGGCTCACAGATGTGCAAGACCATGCCCAGTTTTTGTTTTCTTATGTGGGTTCTGGGATTGTCACGTCAGTCCTCTCATGCTTGTTCAAGAACTGCTCTTACCCCTGAGTCATCTCTCCAGTCCCTCAAATTTCATTAATTTTAAAAAAATGAGTCACTATGGGTCTGGAGAGATGGCTCCATGGTTAAGAACACTGACTGCTCTTGCAGAGGACTCGGGTTCGATTCCCAGCACCCACATGGCAGCTAATATGATATATAACTCCAGTTCCAGGAATCCAGTGCCTTCTTCTGCCCTCCACAGCAATCACATGACAAAGGTGCACTTAATATACATGGAGGCAATCCACTCAGACACATAAAATAACAAATATTTTTTAAATATTACTCCGTGAGAAAAAATTAAGAAATCAAGTACAAATGTTACTCACACATTTAGTCAAAGTGCAAGAAACCAGTCCACATAATTACAATGAAGCATGAGTTGCCTGTACTGTTAACTCCAGAGACAGTGGAGCTTACATTTGGTTAAGCCATATGAAATCATCATTTGTGTTAATGAAAACCAGAAAAATATTTGGAATACCATCTGTTTTGACCTTTGATGCAGCACCATGACCACATAGAATACAACATCTAATATGCATTAAAGAAAAATGCAAGTTGGCCTGAATGAATAGATTTAAAACAAAGACTGTAAAGCAAGTCTCAGTGTGAAATCAAAATATATCAACAAGTTTAAGAAAACTTGCCTGTAAATAAATGCCAACTGAACCCACAGGTACAATTTACCAAGTCTCAACTATGTGTAAATATTAGCAATTCGCACTTTTTTTTTGCATGATAGTTTCCCTGATACCAAAGCAAAACTAAACGATGGCCCCTCCTAGGACATCACACCTTTGCGGATCTGAATCTAAATAATCTAAATGGGTTATAATCAGAGATACATTATGTCTCCATTGCCTCCAAAGTTTCAGAATTTAATGAACTAAGAAAAAAATACAAAGAATTTTAAAAAGGAAGAAAACAACCAGCTGAGAGCCAGGATATCTTTCCCTCTACAGAATCTAGACCAGCCAGGTGAGAGACTCAGGTCTGCCTCCAGTCAGGAGGCTAAGGCAATAGGATTACAATGAGTTTGTGGCCAGTCTAGGCTACATAGTGAGTTCTAAACTAGCCTGGAGTACAAAATGAAACCCTGTCAAAAATATAGATAGAAGAACATTACTGATATCTAACAAACAACTTAAGGGGAGTAAGTCAGGAATATTCTCAAAGTGAGGAACACCTCATATGAGACAATTTAGGTAAAACTATGCAACAATGTACAAGATTCAACAAACTAATTTAAAAAAATAGTATAGTAAAGCATCAACAATACTGAAACTCTCTTTTTTTAAACTAAACTGCGTGCATGAAAATACAAATCACATATTAAACGAGACTATGGTAGAATGAGTTGATATTATTTTAAACATATTTAAAACATTTATTTTTATGTCTATGAGCATATTGTCTGCATGTATGTAAGTGCACCAGTGCTGTGCAATGCCCACGGAGGTCAGAAAAGAGCACTGAATTCTCCTGGAACTGAAGCTATGGATGTTCGATGCCATCTGGGTGATAGGAATCATACCTGGGTCTTCCATGAGAGCAGCCACTGCTCTTAACCATCTCTCCAGCCCACTTTTTAAGTGAGTCAATGCCACAGATGTAATGAGTGACTAATTATGTCTAATTCCCATTGCTCTAATGTTCAATGGAGTCAAAAAGAAAGCCCAAATTTCCCAATCACTTCCTCAAAGGAATAACACATGTCGGATTGTTTTGGAATGCACAATGTTCTTGCTACATAGAGTTGAATCCACACATCTACCATGAGAAAAAAAGCTGGTCTCTTATGACTTCTTTTTTTAATTAGAATAGGAAACCCGCACACTAAAGACACTAAAATATCTTTAGTGAATGATTAGAAATCAATAACTCCATGGACATCCTTTGTCATTTCATGCATAGGGATACGTACGCAGGGCAGGGGAAAGAAAGGTGAGCCAAGTCAGCAACAGATAAATAGCTCTAACACCTTCCACCATTGCATGGGCTCTGCTCGTTTACTCCAATATATCAAGCAAGTCCCCGGCCATACACAATCCAGCTAAAATAACCAGGTCCTGAAGAAGAAATTAGAAGAAAGGCACTCATTTAAAAGTTCAACAATAACAAAGGAACACACTAGATTTACAAGATCTACAAATTTTCTTATGAGCCCAAGTACACACATAATGGAATCATTTAGGAAAACAGTACAAGTTTGAATTTAACTGCATGTGAGGAATTCTTGCATTCTTACACCTTTGAGAATATTTTCTTTCAACTCTAATGTCTTGAATTTACTAGCCAGTACTGGTGTAAAAATACTCAGAAAATTTTACATAGAGTAACCAGATAAAATAAGATTCCCAGTCTAGTCTGAATTTCAGGTTAATAATAAACAGCTTTGAAGCATAAATAGGCATCAAATCTTGCATGGAAATGGTATTCATAGTTATGGAAAATTCAGATTTAACCTAGCATCTCTGAATGTGGTGACCCTAACAAATAATTTGAAAGTAGAGCATGGTGACGCACACCTTTAATTCCACCATGCAGATGGTAGAACCAGACAGATCCCTGTGAGATTGAAGCCAGCTTGGTCTACATACTGAGTTCCAGGCTAGCTGGGGGTACAGGGAGGCCCTTTCTCAAAAAAAAAAAGTGAAAAAGGAAATATTATTTTGGTTTTTGACTTTTGTTTTGTCTCTTAACTGAATAATTCATAGAACAGAATCATATTCCTGATGAAAATGTCAGGAAGTATTTTTGCTGTCGCTGTTGTTACTTGCTTTTTATTTTGTATTTTGTACTCTTTTTGAAGTATAGCGTTTGTATATTTTATGAGGCAAAATGTGACATCTTGAATCAGATGTGAATTGGGTGATGATGATGATGATGCACTCAGAGGAGCTAGTCAGCCCTTAACTAGAAATACTAACCATTTCTTCACAGTGTATATTCAAAAGATTGTCTTCTATTTTGAGTTATAAAATGCATTATTTTAGAAGGCTGGAGAGATGGCTCAGGGGTTAAAAGTTCTGAGTGCTCTTGTAGAGGTCCTACATTTGGTTCCCAAGACACACACGGAGGCAAACAATGGTCAGTAATTTCAGTTCCAGGGGGGACACTGCGGGACAAGGGTGCATTAACATACATGCAGGCAATATCCTCATACTCATAAAATAAAAATAATAAATAAAATCTTTTTTAAATGCAACATTTCAACTATTGTCGCCTCCCTCTTCCATAAAACACCAAGACTTGTTCTTCCTGTTCAACCCTAATAAATTTTCATCACTCCCAGCCTACAAATGCTCTCCAGTACTTCCTCACGTCCACTGATTCCATCAAGTTCTGATGTTCTTGGGCATGTGTTCCCCTTCATACTGGCAGGTGTAGAGAATCATAATAAATTTGCTTTCATTACTTAAATTTGGAATGATGAACAGATTTTTATATTTACACAAAGCGAATGAAGACCAACATTAAAAAGTACTACAGCTAAACAAAGCAATTAATTACAAGGTTAGAAGATGATATAATTTTGCTAATTACTCACAGCTTGCTGCCCATTATTTTCTCTGCACCCCACAAAAGCGTGTTTTTAATCTCCATAATTACAATAATGGCACACATCATTAACCGTATTTTACTATTTTTTTAAATTTTTTATAATACCAATAACAAAGATCATTAACCTCTGTTCTGCTTAACATCTAATCAGCCATTTTAGTTAAATAAATATCATAGAAAACATTAAACATGACTTTGCTAAACTACACTTGCTCTCAGGAGGGGAAACCTTCCTAATACATCATATTAACATTTACTCTACAAGTGTCAATTCGAGAGTAGTCATAAGGAAACGGATAAAGAATAATTTATGGTTTTAATCAAAATTAATTCAAACTATCCTTTCCAAAATAAATCACATTTGTATAATTGTGTTGTACTTACAATGTAATTTTCTGAAGCTATTTATAGAACAGAGCAGTCTTTTATTGCATGAGGATACCAGAAGAGTGAGATCTGATATGTCTATGCAGGGAATCTCTAAGTATCAACTGCTTTCTGAAATGTGAAGGCCCAGGTGGAATGAAGAAGCTGGAATCTGATGTCCACAGGTCAAGGCAGCATCAATGGATGCACATGTTAGGAAAAATGGAGCCTCCACATGTTGGCTGGCTTCTTCTTTCGCTTTCATTCTAACCAGACCTCCAGCCTATTGGGCCCATAGAAGTCAGTATTCTGAAAAGCCTGCCTGTCATAGACTTTCCATGGTTTTACTATCATTGCATGCAATTAATGACATCAAATAATACATTGGTAAAGACTCCCTATTAAACTATTTTTGAAGGTCCTGTCCATAATTCCAAGAAAATGGACAATCTTCTACAGTCAAATCCTAATTGCCATCATTATTGCTAAAGGGGAGGAGCTCTGCCTCAGGAAGTTCTTCAACACTCAGCCCACTACCCAATGAGGCTTGCCTTCCAAGACTGGAGAGAAGAGCCATCAAAACTGTAGAAGAACTTCTTGAAAGGGATTGAGAGAAAGTTGTTCAAATTGTATATGTATTATTTCCGAAGAGAAGTTAATGCCACTTAACAGTGGTATTGGGGAAATCTAATATGTGCATGTTGATAAATAGTAGTGATTATAAAATACTATGTCTCTCCTGATTCAATTTCTGGGCTGAACGTTACAGATCAGTTTGTTTTTTGAAGACTAAATATGCTGCTTAATATTGATTGCAAACCTGACTGGATTGAGAAAAGCCTCTAGTTAGTAAAATACACCACCCTGTGTCTGTGAGGATATTTAAATAGATGGGAGACAGTAACTGAGAAAGACACCCCCTTTGCTAAATGTGAGGGATACCCCCCAATAGGATGTCGGTCTGGGTGCAGTCAAAGTGGAAGGTGCCAGCCAACATCTGCAAGCTCCATTCTTCCTGAGCACGTGCATACACTGATCACCTGTAGACCCAAGATCCAGCTTTTGCCTTCCACATGGACTCATCAGCAAATTTCCAGGAAGCTTCCAGGAAGCCATATTAGGATGGACTAGATCATTAACTCCCTTTTTCTGATGTTTCCAGCTTCTTGGACTGAGTTGTTAATGAGCTGGCTTTCTAGATACTGGTTGCCATTTTTGGAATATTTAGGGCCAGTCATGCAGGACAATTCAATAAACACTCTTTTATAAGTATATAGTTAATTCTTATATATAAATATATATATATATATATGTATATATTGTGGTGGCTGATCTTGGTTGTCAACTTGACATACCTGGGAAAAGAGAACCTGAGTTGAAGAATTCCCCCATCAGCTTGGTCTGTGGGCACGTCCATGGGGCATGTTCTTGATAGCTAATTGATGTCGGAGGTCCCAGTCCACTGTGGGTAATGCCATCATTAGGCAAGTGGGCATGCGTGGGCTGTATAAGAAAGGCAGCTGAACATGAGTCTAGTAGCAAGCCAATAAATACCCAGGATTCCTCTTTGGTTTCTGCTTCAAGCTCCTACCTTCAGTTCCTGTCTTGGCTTCCATCAGTGATTGACTTTTTGACCTGGAAGTATAACCCAAATAAATCCTTTCTTCTTCGAGTTGATTTTGATCAGCGTTGTTTATCACAGTGACAGAAAGCAATCTAGGATATTACACACACACACACACACACACACACACTAGAAAGGGAGAGTTACTATTGGCTCTGTTCTTCTAGAGAACCTTAATAAAGTAGATGAAGACATTAATGCCATAACAATTTAAAGTCAAAAGAGAATCACTGTCAACTAAGATATACTTTCACATCTTAGTTTCCTATCTTGAGCACATCCCATAAAACGACTAGACCATACATATACTTTATATATTTCTCAAACAAATCTTGAGTTCCATCCATAGTGCATTTGTACAATGTATCTTTCAATCAGAAAGAGGACACTAAGACTGAAAAGAAGAGTCACTATGAAATGGGGAGAGGTGTGAGGAGGCTCCTTCTGGCTGGACGGATCTTCATTGTACCAGTCTTCACATGTATGTTCACACACTGTTATTCTCCATTTTTTAGAGCTTATTGTTATCTTTTCAATATATATTTTATTGAAATTTTGTGCATTTCATACAATACAACATTATGCTTATTTAGACCACTCCCCTATATGCACCCCACATAGCCCCACCCAGTAGTAATCAGCTACCAATAGTTCCTCATCTAAGGTTGGCAGTCTGGTTTGAGTTTGCGTGGGTCTTGTGCATGCTGTCTCTGCAGCTGTAAGTTTGTATTAGCAAGTTCCCAGTCATGGGAAATGGAAAATGCCATTTTCTTGGGGTCATCCACCACCCCTGGCTCTCGAAATCTTTCCACCTCCTCCTCTACAATGATCCCTGAGCCCTGGGTGGCAGAGGTTTAATATGGGAGTCGTGCCCAGGGACACACACTCTGCAGTCTCTCACAGGGACACACACTCTGCAGTCTCTCACAGGGACACACACTCTGCAGTCTCTCACAGGGACACACACTCTGCAGTCTCTCACAGGGACACACACTCTGCAGTCTCTCACAGGGACACACACTCTGCAGTCTCTCACAGGGACACACATTCTGCAGTCTCTCACAGGGACACACATTCTGCAGTCTCTCACTCTCTACACTTTAGCCAGCTGTGGCATTCTGTATTAGTCATCCTGTGTTGCATGAGGAAGCGTCACTGCTCAGACTTGAGAGATGCATTAGTATTCTTTCTACACTCTGTTCCGCTATGTTCTATGAGCCTTCGGTGCTGAGGTTCCATTGTGTCACTGAGGGCTGAACATCTCACAGACACTTATTTTCTGTGTGTGACCAGTTATGGAAGCCTGGAATAGTCTCTATCTGTTGCAAAAAGAAGCTTTGATGAGTACTGAGACATATATTTGTATGTAAATGTAAGGACATGTATTTCGCATACAGTCAGAAACTATGTCTAGACAGTATTTTTCTTGTATGTATGTAAGCTCAATACATGCGTGCAGTGATGTGGAGGCCAGATAAAGCACTGGGTCCCCTAGAGTCAGATGGTTGTTAGCTGTCATGTGGGTTCTGGGAACTAAACCCAAGTCCTCTATGAGAGCATGTAGTAATCTTCACAGCTAAGCCACCTCTCTGGTCCCTTCTCCATTTTTTTTTTTTTTTTTTTTTTGGTCTTTTTGAGACAGGGTCTCCCTTTAGTCCCAGCTGGCCTGGAGCTCTCTATGTAGACCAGGCTGGCTTTGAACTCACAAAGATCTGCCTGTCTCTGCCTCCCAAGTGCTGGGATTAAAGGCGTGCGCCACCACACCCAGCCACCCCATCTCCATTTGTGACTGGGCACTAATTGCCACACTTTTCAACACAATGTTGGCTTTTGAAGCCACAGGCATAGCAGAAAAACACAGAAAACACAAAGCAGCAATTCACAAAGAGTTGAACAAAAGCGTAGACTAAGGAAAGAAAAATGGTTCTTACCAAAAATAATAAGGTAAAGAAAGCATAGCTATTAATAAAAGTATGCTCTTTTGCCTGAGCACATTTAAACCCTTTCTATTGTATTTTTTTTTTTATCTTTGTATGTGTATGAATGTACTGTCTGCATGCAGGTCTGTGCACCGGTGTCGTGCAATGCCGAGGAGGTCAGAAGAGGGTCTCGGTTTCCCCTGGAACTGGAGTTCTCCTGGAATTGGAGTTACAGACGGTTCTTAGCCGCCATGTGGGTGCTGGGGATCGAACCCGGGTCGTCTGCAAGAGCGTCGTTGCTCTTAACCGCTAGGCTATCTCTCCAGTCCCCTTTCTATTGTTTTGAAAAAGGAAAACAAAGTGGCTTGATAGATAAGATTTCAGCTTTTTCTCTTTGATTTAGTGTTTTAACATGTTCTCAGAGCTAATGCATGCGTAGTTTGAGTTTCTTTATCTCCCCACATAAGTGGGCTGGGCCAGTAGGATGAGTGTTCTGAAGGAGGGTAAGAAGGATGCAGAATTGGTTTGTAACAGACACTGCATGAATATCTCCATTTATACCTTTCACATGTTATTTCCTTAAAGTCAGTAACTAAACGACTTTTGATCTTCTTAAGCCTGACCTCTCCAATAAAAACCACGTTGCATGTCATATTGCTCCCATCCTTACTGTCCTGCATTTATTCAGAAATTCTCCTGTTTGTGAGCATCCTTTAAAGTCTAGCAAGGGGATGCTTTGAACAGTCTTTGATAAGCTACTCCATAGCTACAAGTCTTGTCACAGCTAACCATACACCCACAGATCTAGCAAACTGAGCAGCAATTGGAAATAACTTTGAATTTTCTATAGATTTATCTCAGAGAAAGAGGTCTCTGTTGTTCTTCTTGTTCTTTAGCTTAGCTAAAAATTCTGGATCCTTAGCTCTCAGCCCAAAACATTATTGATTTAAGACACTAAATGAGCTACACTGTCATGTAAGATTTGTTGACATTTCACACTGTCTTTGGAATAATTTACAACTAGCACACAGTTCAAGGTAAAATAATGATTCAAATTTAGAGTCGCCATAAATTAAAAAGTGATTACTTTGGTTGTAGCACATTAGAATATCAGAACACAGTATTTGTATTTTAAAATATGAAGCATCAATGGTGAGCCATATCTCTGTGTAACTCATGGGTTTGATAGGATGGGCTTTGGTTTAAAAAGAAATACATTGTAAGAAAAAAACACTACATGAATATATTTATATGAGTAAATATTATGCATATCACAATAAGTGTTCAGAATTGATAAAGATAAATATATTTGTGCTTCCTACTCAAAGAAAAGTATTACTATACTGATTCTATATTAATATTGAGAAAATTTAGCAATAATAAAAATGCACAATTTTGAGATCTCTATTACTGACCTCATAATCTGGTAAGTACTTCTATTCAAAAATAAAATCAGTTCTAAGTAAAAATGTTTTCAAAGATATATAAAAAAACTGATGTCTTGTGTCTTCCACCAATAGTCAAGAAAAGAAAAACCATAACACTTTTAGGAATTTGTTCCAAAGCTATGAAACTATTTTTCTTGAAGTTCAACCTAATTTCTTCCCTGGACAAGGTAAATTTTTTCCTTAATAGATTTTTTAAATGAACATAGGTGGGCTTTATTCTCCTATCTATAATATTGGGGAAATTGATGAAATTACTGTTTTCATGGATTAAAAAGTGATAAAATACTAGCACCTCGATAGTTCAACTGACCAAGATTATTCTACAGATTTTATGTTCCTTGGAAAATCATTGGTGAGACAAACATGTTAAAGCCAAATTTTCCTAGAATCCTTTATCAAGCCTAAAATAGAAAACATTACTACATCAAAGAGATGAAATGCAAGGATCTGGTGTTAGGCCATTTCCAAATGTGAGATCATAGATTCCCATGCTATAAAATGTTCTGAGGCAAAATTTTGTACCTAAATATATTTCTCATCATAATCTTCAAGAAGAAGTCATAAGGACTCTAAAACGATTTCCAAAACTATAAAAACATGGCTGTTCCCTTTTGTTGTTTTATAAAACATTCGTTTTGGGAATATAATTATTAGTTTTGAGAAATACTTATGTTAACTACAATAGAATTGTTAGTGTTATTTTTAAATGACTTAATGAATAAATTTCTTTAATTTCTCAGTTTTAATATTGAATGTCACAAACATCAATAGTTATAACCCACAAAAGTCAAAGCTCTGTGGGTTTTCAGTAATTTTCAAAAGTGTAAATTGTCTCTGGGACCAAAAAGTTTGAGATGTACTGGGTTAATTAAAGGGATAAATCAGAAAAATAAAAGGGAAATAACAGACACAAGACATTTTCAAAACCTCTTCAGTTATTCTGCCCTTGGGTAACCTAGCCGAGACCAGCTTCTAGGCTGAGATACAGGGTGTCTGAGCATCACATTCCACATTCAGCAGGGCAGAGCTTGAGTCAGGCATATTCCGAAACCTACACCCAGGTAATTTCCCACAGCTCCGGGGTGACGCCCAAGGAACCTCTGAGCAAGAGTGGTCCTGGCCCAGCACATCACAGATCTCTTCTCCCATAGTTTCACTAATTATAGCTATAATTTCCAAGGTCATCACACTTCTTGCTTTATCAAAACTGTCCTGAGTGACCAACCAGAACAGAGTGTTATTCTCAGTAAACACAAAGGGACATAAAACATAAATTTTCAGATTTTTATCCTAAGGCACACAGATAGGGTTGGGACAGGGTGCAGAATCTAAGATCCCTCACTTCCAAGAAGAACTGACTTTTAGCACTAGAAATTTTTTCTTAAGTTATATGTTTACTTAAAAGCCCTATCACAGACCACAGACAGGGGCTCTTGCCAGGAAAGTGGCAATCACCTGAGAACCCAAGCCTTGGCTTCACTCTGGTCCACAGCAGCCTTACAACTTCCTCCTTCCCCTGGAGCCATCAGTCTGCCCAAGACCCTCTTCCTACCTCTCCCTCCCAGCTCAGCCTCTGCTTCATGCCCTGCCTCCCTTCCCAGGCACCAGTTTAAATATGTTCACCATATTTCCTGAAATATGCACAGATCTTTGGAAAACTATATACTAGGGCTTTTCTGTCTCTTGTATGTTTAATTTACACAAAGGGGGTTATCCTGTAAACTGTGTTCAGTTTCATAGGATTTTACCCCCCTAACACGATCTTTAAGAATCCACTCAGACTTTTGTGCCTGCAGCTCATTGGCTGCATTTCATGCCCATGATTTTAACGGAGTGTATTCATGTACCTTATGTCGCTTGTTTCTAAGGATGAATACAACTCCCTACCAACAGAATTGACGATTTTGGTTTCCTGGGTGGAAGAAGGGGTTTTGAGACATGGTCTCCAGCTAGGCTGGAGCTCCCTGTGTAAACCAGGCTGACCCCCATCTCACAGAGATTTCCTACCTTTGTCTCCTAAGCGCCAGGATTAAAGGTGTGAGCCACCAACTAGAAGAATTTGATTGGCGTGTTATGTTGGGATGAGAGGGGAGAATGTTTGGGATGGTTGTTAGAATTTTAGGTGTAGACAAACATAATCTTATAGGCACTACCAGGATTCCCTCAATAGTACCCTCCCACCCAAAACACAGTCTTCTTCACCTCTGGTAAAACTTGCCGTTTCCAGATGCTCTTGGGAGCTGGTCACATCTCATTATCATTCTCATCTGTATTTCTCTAGTAGTTGTTGATAGTGAGCATTTCTTTCAAACATCTGTTAGACTTGGGAGTTTTGTTTGGGAATATTTTATTGCTGTTGTTTTTCTTTTTCTGTCTGTGAAATTCTATGTAACTTTGTATTTTTCTACTGGATTAATATATTTTAGGACATTTCCAGTTTTGCTTTCTGCTTTGTATATGAATTCCTTGTAAGGTTTAGATATCACAAATACACTTTCCCATACGCATGTTTCTGATGCATTTCGTTGAGTGGAAATCCTTTATTATTATAATTTTCTCTTGTCCTTTCTTTCTCCACACACCCAGAGAGAGAGAGAGAGAGGCAGAGAAACAGACAGAAACAGAGAGACCTTTCTCTGTTTGGAGTCTTAGTTTTTAGTCTTTCATGAGAAGTGACATTTCGTCCAGTTCACAAATGTATTGTCCCTACTTTTGTGGTTTTATTACTTACATTTTGGTATTAAATTCATTTGGTATCTACCAATGTTTGTGGTGTAAGATATGAATTCAGAATTAACTTGCTGCTAGCGAGCTGCCTGCTTTCTTGTGGCGCCCTTTGTCTCAGTATTTTAATCCAACTGGGGCTTCTTTGTTTCTCTTTTCTAGTTATTATATTTATCATTCTTTTTCTTCCTTTCTCTCTTGCCTTTCCCAGTACAAAATTTCAAGTATTAAAGAAATATATTCACTTTTTCTTATTCTGTCATTACTTACCTTTCTCTACTAATTTATTAATATATCTATATATATATATTTTTTTTTTTTTTGGTCTTTT